>MU182322.1:45117-65989 GCA_016904865.1 Pissodes strobi
AATAATAATAATAATAATAATAATAATAATAATAATAATAATAATAATAACAATAATAATAATAATAATAATAATAAAATGGTGACAGGACGGAGACGCTGGACATGTGGGTGGGACGCCTGAAGTAGCAGAGCAATAGCTGACTGGTGGGGCACATGATTTAAATAGAGATAATGCGGACACCAAAGGATTATTCGAAACAGTTCTCTCAGAGATTGGAAAGCTAATTGTGGAGTACAGTGGCACCGACCCATTAAGTAGACCATCATTACCTAGGGTGAACCCCTTAAAGAAACTGGCAATCGCCCTTACTATTCTGAACAACCGAATTCTGCCAAACTATATCACCCAGGCGAACACGTTGGACCACTCCCGTATGTTAATTTACTGCGCTGGAAGGGCCATTATCCGAATCCTGGGAACCAAAGTAAGGACAAAGGGAACGGCGCAAATAGTGGACGAGCCACAAACACGTCATTGGGAAAGAAGATTGAGTGCTAGGATTGATGAAACACGATGAGATATGTGGTAAATAAATAATTTGCGCAATTATTATCACAGGAAAGCGAATTCCTCAGAAGTTCATAGGGCAGTTTGTAACGCAGATGACTCTACACCGCTGCTTTTACAAGAACACCAGGTTCAAGACCGCCGTCATATCGACCTTGAGCAAATACGAGTGTGGAAGGAAAAGCCCTTACATGGGAGGCATGCGAATGAGGCTACCCAGGATCACGTCGACAATGTAGCGTCGAACTATTGTTTAGTTTCAAGACAAATGTTCCCCGAAACCGAGGGCTTTCTGCTGGCTATTCAAGATCAAGTGATTCCCACCAGAAACTATCTCAAGTACATAATTGGAGGATGATCGATGTCGATACGGCTGTCAAACCACTGAGACCATCCAGCATATTAAAGGAGGATGCCAAACGTTTGCAGCAACAGAATATAAAGTCAGGCACGATGTAGTTGTGAAGATAATCCATTAGGAACTAGCAGACAAACTGTTGCTACTGCAGAGGGAAAAGGTAAGTTACTATAAGTACACTCCCGGATTTGTTTTAGAAAGTAACAACTACAAGATCTACTGGGACCGCACTGTGCTTACTAACCAGACAATGACCCACAATAGAACGGACATTATTCTCGTAGATAAGCGGGCCAAGGAAGCTATGCTGATCCACACCCAACAACAACAATTTTCAGGTCAAGCACGCCGAAATGATCGCCAAATATCGAGATTTGCAAGAGAAAATCCGGCAACAATGGGGAATGGAGAGAGTAAGAACAGTGCCAATCATTGTGTCTTTAACAGGACTCATCCCAAATAACCTGTTAATAAACATCAAGGAAGCGCAATAGATGATAAAGACGCAGATACTCTAGATCTGGAGGTGAAATTGGTGTGAGAGGCGATGGGTACAGCCTACCAGAACAACTATCCTGAAAAAAAAAACATGGAAATAAAAATTAACCAAGTCTCAGGGCCAGAAGGCTAGGTAATAAAGTCAAGACAAGTAATTACTGGGACACTTACAGTCAACACTTATGGAATAAAGCAAAGAAATTCGGAAAGCCAAACGAGACTCATGAAGGAGATTTTGTGCAAAGGTCAAGGAAACAGCATAATGCGCGAGAATCCACAAAGTCTTGGCCAAGAAAGGATCCGAAAGTAACGGAGTCGAATTCCTCAAAAGGAATGGCAATGCATATACGAAGACTAAGGAAGGAGGTTTAAAACTACTTCTAAAAGTACACTTTTACAGAATTAACCCTGTCCTGTTAGCGGAAGGACAGGTTATACTAATACCATACTTATGCAAAACCTACAGAGGCTGTTTAGCTGTTACTTGCCAAAAGTAGACCTACCACCAATACACAATTATATATAAGAAGAAGCTAGGTCGATAGCCTGCAGACTATTGCAAGCACAAGCACAAGTAAACAGAAGCCATAGCCCGAACTTAAAGCTTCTGAAGGAGATTAAGGCAAACTACGCGACGGACCCCGTCTGGTATACTGACGGCGCGAAGATTGATCAAAGTGTCGGAGCCGACATATATGAACCAACGACGGGAACAACTCTTCCGATATCTATGGGAAATCTAACCACGTTGTTTCAGGTGAAAGCAAAGTCATAAAACACTGCGTGAAGGAAAATGAAGAACAGAAAAATCACCAATAAGACGGTGGTAATCTACTTCGATAGCCAGGCAGCACTAAACGCAATCAAGGTCAACAGTACAACATCTGAACTGGTACGGAGTTGCTGCGAGGAATTGGTTGAGCTAGGTATTCCAGACAAAGTGATTCTGCCTTGGGTTCTGGGGCACGGAGGCCACAGAGGTAACAAAAGAGCCGATGAAATACCCAAAACAGGCTCGTCGGGTTCTTTGCTGGGACCAGAACTATTTTGTGGGGTAGCCAGGTTTACTATTAAGCCATTCATTACCAAATGGTGTGTCCAACCAGGACACAGACAAGCTAAGCAATTATTTACTTACTAAGCCGCAATAGAAAGGCGGTCAGAACGATGGTAGGCTTATTGTTCTGCAATTGACGACTGAAAAGGCACTTAAGTTTGGTGGGTCAGAAGAAACCCTCTGCAGGTTCTACCAAAAAGAGCTGAAAACTGCAAACCAAATGTGAGGGTATCATGAGGACGCGTTTCAAGCAAATGAGCGAAACCAATCCAGTAGCTTTACACTACGCTGAAGGCTATCGAGTATAATCAAAGATACAAAACTAGATGGCGTGCTGTAAAACAGGTCACAGTAGTAAACCGACGCGCGGCGGTTCTGGAAACCCTCCAAAAAGGTCTAATCCAATCTAATCTAGAAGCGAAAAATGCTAGATATTAGCGCGAGGTAAAATATTGTTTTATTCCCTGTATAATACGCTTCATTTTCTGAAAAGGTAGTAACTGCCATAAAATACTGACCATCATTCTATTTGCTTGCATTAATAGTAGCAATAATAGACTTTCTAGTAACAAAACAATAGATACTGTCCAAATAAATTTGTAGTAATATTTACAAGCATCTGGGAAAAAAGAAAAAAGAGCATCTAATTTGTTGTTAGCTGCCGACAGTATTTAAGGCTCCTTATGATTCTTCCTTAATCTTAGGCCAATCCTCTCTGCAATCTCAGCAGTTAATTTTGGTTTTGCTTAAGTTATTTTAATTCCGTTCTTTCTTAACGCTACTTCAAGCTGTCCCGAACAGCTGTTCTCTAGTTGTTGGAGATACCGTATGATCTTCCACTTTTTTGTTTAATTTTCACGTTGTTTGTTTTATTGTCTTCATAAATCTGCACTTGCAGTTTTGCCTTCCAAAAATTGACAAAGCCGAGTGTTTTGGAATATAGCCAAATATTAATGGCATATCCCTATAAGCATCTTCATTGTTAGTTTGGGTTAGTTAGTCGATAATACTAAAATTCTCTTTCTACGACCCGCTTATTCCACTGCCTGATACAGGAAGTTTTGTTGTAAGCCTACCAGGGCTTCAAATATTTTATTTTGCTGTTATTCATTGGATTATTCTTCATCGAACCATAACCACCTTCATAATCTCATGTTTCATAATATATGAGTATCTGTTCCAACTGTCAAAATTTTTTTTAAATATGCATGTTGTGATTAGAAGTCTGATTTTTTTAAGTTACAGTAGCTTCTCTAATTACGAACAAGCTAATCTACGTAAAGTTCAATATATATTGCGGGAAAAAATATTCCGATTAAACTTACATCTTTGACAACTCCGGAGTGAATAGCATCATAAATCCTATCTCTCCATCTCGTCATATCATCTACATCAAGGCGAATGTCATCAACTTCTCTGTTAAGATTCTGAAGCTTCTGACCTGATACCCTAGCTGGCCAAGCTCTGCTTGCCACCAAGCTGTCCAATTTAGGAAAATATGCTTCTTTAATGGGTGCATTCCAGTCGAAAAATCTTTCAGTACGTTTCATACTGTTACAAAGACGTTCGAAGTTGTATCTGCGAAAGAGAAATAATAAGTATAGTATCAAATACTTCGGTCAGTGTTTCCTATTAATATGGTCATATTTGGAAAGTAAGAGATCACAAATTATTTTTTTTAATGTATATTTTCCAAAACCTGATAATCATAATTTCAATAAATGATGGCAGCAAAATGTATTTTTTAGAAAAAAACCAATGCCTAGAGAAAAGATTTAACTTGTGAAAATTTTTACTTATATGTTACAGTAGAACGAGTGGTCCCAAACCAGAAAATAGTGTATGGACTCCCATGATCCTCACCTACGGCTCTTGTCGTGATTCTCATGCTCATACCTTAATAGCTATTATCAAATGCTTACTGCATAACATACTATTTTAGAAGTACGCAGAGTACGTTCAGTGTGATCAAAACGAAAAGTTATGGAAAACTGTTTACTGTTCGTAAGGTTAGTTTTAGTTATAATATATCAAATATATTTATTTACCAGGCCTTTTATTTGTATATTAGATTGTGGATTAGACGACTTGTAATAAATTTTTTATTGAGAACTAAAATAGTATATTAAGATATTAGTTTTAAAAGACCATACCTTTTCGCACGAACACGAAAGTAAAAAACGACCCAGGAAATTTTCTAACGTGCGAGTGCACTTAATGTCTTTTAAAACGTGTATTTTATATTATTTTTTCTATTTTGAAAGGTTTTTAATGAAAAAGAAATGTTTTGTGTTTGTTTTTAACAGTTGCGCGTTCATCTTGTGATTTTTTGTTAATATTCATGCAACCAACAACAAAAGTAATGCTGAAAAGTTGAAATCATTTTGAACGAAAAATAGGAAATAGTATATTAAGATACTAGTTTTAAAATACTAAAACTACCTGCTTGTGGGGAGTTTCCGAATGTACTAGTGGGCTAAATGTCTTTTGAAACATGTATTGTATAACATTTTCCTAATTTATTTATTTATTTATTTATTTATTTATTTATTGTTTCCTTAAATGGCATCATTACATGCATAGGAATTGTCACAAAAAAAATCTAATAGTCAAAACATTTAAAAGTTATACATAATAAATTAATGATCTAAGCTAGAAAAAAGTTCAAAAAGTATACACGAAAAATTCACCCAATCTATAGAATGGGTTTTCCGCTAATATGGTTTCGACCCTCCTCTTAAAAATATGCTGAACGATGACATTTTAACAGATGTAGGTAAATTATTAAATATTCTCTAACAAGTTATTTCAGGCCCATTCTGCACTTGAGACGAGCGAGCAGTTGGAACAAACAACTGGTCAGCATGTCTAGAATTGTATGTGTTTATGTCCCCAACCTTAGTATGCAGGTTTTGGTTAGAGAAAATGTAGCAGGCACACTGCAAAATATAAAGGTTGATGAATGTGAGGATTTTGTTTGCTTTAAGTGTCTCACGACAAGATTGTCGGAGTGAAAGATGGAACATACTTCTTATTATCTTCTTCTGAGCTATAAGCACTGTCTCAATGTGACTAGAGTTTCCCCAGGCCAGTAAACCATAAGCCATAATTGAGTTGATGGTTGCATAGTAAAAAGTTTTCAAGGTAGGAATGTCAATATTATTTTTAAGTTGTAAAACAGCATAATTTTTTGAGACTAATTTGTTACATACATTATCATTATGGCCACACCAAGATAGTTGCTGGTCCAACGTGAGGCCCAGGAACTTTACACAATCTTGCTATACAAGAATTGAAGCTTTTTCCCTAACCAGCAAACTTCTGTCTCGAATGACTCTGAGAGGTGTGAAGTTGATTAGGTTCGTCTTAGAGCTGTTTAAAAAGAGCCAATTTGGTTCACACCAGGTAGAAATCTCATGTACACACTGAGTAGCCTTGATGCACAGATTTTCATAGCTCTCACCAGCCACCACTGCTGATGTATCATCGGCAAACAAAGTAACATAACTATTTTGAGCCAGCAAGGGAAGGTCATTTATAAAAAGAAGGAAATGGACCGGACCCAGCGCACTGCCCTGGGGCACACCAGTCTTAATATCCACCCAATCAGACATAGACACACCAGTAGCACCCGTCAATCTGACAGCCTGAGTCCTATCGGTCAAATACCCCCGCAACCACTCCGCAGGACCCCTGACACCACATCGCTCCAACTTAGATAACAGTATGGCGCGATTTATGGTGTTAAAGGCCTTTGTGAAATTGAAGAAGATTCCAATGGTCAGCACCACAAGATGATTTTTTAGATGCAGATTTAACAATTTCAAGGACCTGCTGTTCAGTAACTGGATCGAGGTACAAGGAATGGCAATTAGGATCATATAAGTGGTTTAGAGGCTTTAGATTAGTGGAAGCAACAAGTTTGTTGACTGACTCCACAAAGAAGGAATTAAACGCCGAAGCAACATCATCACGTCCAGTGATCTCCCCATTAGAAGTAGGGACCTTCTCAGGAATTTGATTTCTCCTGGACTTATTTTGAGTCTGAGAATTTATAATTTCCCATGCAGTCTTTGATATATTACTAGACGTACATTTATTAGAGTTAAAAGCATTTTTTGTAAGGGCAATATTAGTTTTATGTTTTTTTTTTTAATAAGTTTTGTATAATAGTTTAAGCGCTTAAGAGGAAAACACTGAAGGAACAAGCCACCAAACCACGAGAAGAAACAAGAGAATTTCTCATATGATTCCCTGTTGTGAAGGTCATAATGCCATTGTTCCTTAGAGAGCAGGAAATTGAAGTAATTAAGGTTTTCTGAATTAAAATGTCTTTTTAGAGGGGGAGATTCGGGTCGACAAAACTCCCCAGAGTTGAAGGACAATATTTGGGCATTATGGTCTGAGAATGCTATGTCAACTGTTGAGGTTTGAGTAACATAAAGGTTTGTGAACATGACATCGATCTGAGTGCTGCAGGACGAGCCACATATTCTTGATGGTTCAGAGAAAGAAGTTGCATAAGAGCAAAAAGTATTAACAATATTTAAATTACCAGTACACATAAAATTATAATTAAAATCACCACTAACACATATATAACTACTACGATAAGTTAAAAGCACTAACAGTTTTCAAGAGACTCACAAAAAATATTATAGTTTGCTCCAGGAGAATGATACAGAGAACAAAAAATTACAAATCATGGCCGCTGCAGCCTCAAAATTTTTATCTCATGTTGGAATATCATTAAGTTTCAAAGTACGAATTTAGGATGATTTTAATGTACAAAAATTGCAGTACCTCCAGCACGTGTATCATTCCTACAGTAGAAAGCAGCCTGATAATAGTTTTCCAGTCTAAAGCAACTCAGTTCATTGCCTGGTAGCCAGGTTTCAGTTACACAGACTACTTCTGGGTAGTTCTGTGTATGTAAAAATAGTTCCAACCCAGAGGATTTAAGACGCAAGCTTCTAGCATTCAGATTTACAACTCGAAGTTCAACCACGGCAAGAGAGCCAGCAGAGACATCTGACCGGGGTGCTGTCCCAAGACCATTTAATTTCCTTATTTCATGCCCTGGTTGGTTAATACTTTCAGAAAATGTTTTGGGTTTCGATGAGACTGTGGATTGTTGCTTCCACTCTTCGCCACATAAGGATTTACAAAACATCCATCGGGCCAATTGTCTTTAGACAAATACTGAGCCTCCAGCTCTTCGGCAATGCCCAATTTGAAGGCGGCATTCTTTGGGTCCCTAAACCGTGAGGGTAGTTTATGGCACATCTGCAAATTTAGGATCCAGTACCTTTAGAATGTCATTAGGACTAACATCTAAATTAGAAATATATATTCAAGGAAGCCTAGCTATTCTTCCTCCAATGTTCCTGTTTGCAACCTTTATTCCCGGGAGTTCAGGGCCAGTACAATACGATCAATCGACTTTACGCTAACTCCATCAGTCTTGGAAGCAAACGATTCCAGACTTGTGACTTTACTACCTGTTGCTTTCGGTTCGGGCTGCGTCATTATCCTATCCTGATTCTGCATTTGGACAGTATGACTGGGAATCAGGAACCTTACCAGTTCTGAATTGGCATCCTTTATGGAATTTATCACTGGATCCAGCTTGAAAGCAATATTTTCCGATTGACCATTTAGATGGTTCTTGATTGCAGAAAGTATGTCCTGTTGCTGCGCTGACACCTGAGAAAATACTTAGGAGATATTATCACTGTTATCAGTGACCCTGGACTTCAGTTGTTTTACTTCATCCTCGATAGCCTCCACATTTTTCCCATCTCCATGATCCTCTAGCTTAGATCCAACCGATGTCTCCATACTCAGGAATTTAGATTTTAGTCTTGAAACCTCAGTCTGCAACGAGTCTACCAATTTTACTATATTTGGAAACTGCCTGAAGTCTGCAAGGCATTCAGGGCACATGTGAACAAGTGTTCGAGTTTGACTCAATTTCATTCTGATCTCCTGTGCCTGGGTTTTATTGCATTCCTGGCAGAATACCCTTAAGCCTACATTACAGGGATAACCAAAAGGACTAGAGCTAGTTTTGTCCTCCTTAAAAATACAATTTGAATTACACCTGTAGCAAACTTTATTCGACATGTTAGATTAGGTTTTTGCAGTGCTGCTACTATTTTCACTCAACACAAACAAAAAAAAAACCGGTTCCCGCCAGTTCCACACAATCCAGGCAGTCTCAATACTCAATTGCAAACCTTCATACAAATGATATTTGACTAGGCACTTTTTGAAAAAAGCTTTAAAAATCGAAAGAACATGGAACAATACAACAACAATAACATAACCCCTTAACGAACAATCAATTTGCAGGTTTGTTAATGAAAAATATTAATTTATTCTAGTCCCGATCAGTAGTTGTGCGGCCATCTTGTCAATTTTTGAACATGCGCAGTTGCATTTATGATGACCGTTGACTCCAACGCCATCTAGTGTAGGTGGCGTTGACTAGAGCGATTGCATCCGCGCCATGTCTTCGCGATACAATCAATTTGCTCCAAGAGCCCTCGTGGTCGGGAGGTCTAGATGGTTAGGTCTCAATTCGTATTTTCGTATATTTTATAAAAGAGTTCTTATCTATTAATTAATTCAATCAAGTTACGTTTGTTTGGAAATCTTTCAACCAGTGGCGGAGCCACGGGGGTATATGGGGGATATATCCCCTCCCATGCATAATGAATATTAACATTTTAAAAGAAATAAGATACAAATTATCTGTAAGTAATCCTACTATGCCGAAACTATATTGTCTTCCCAAGATTCATAAACCTGGGAAGGCAATGCGTCCCATAGTCTCGGCAATAGGATCACCAACTTATAATATATCCAAGTGGCTAGCAAACCAGTTTGAAAATTTACCTATAAAACAACAGAATTCAGGAGTACTAAATTCTTTAGATTTCATAAACAAAATTAAAGACACGATTCTTAATGAAGGTGAAATTTTAATCTCGTTTGATGTTAGCTCATTGTTCCCTAGTGTACCAATCCCACAGACCTTGCAATACCTTGGTGAATTACTTGAAATGAATAGTTTTGATAACGAAATCAAACAAGAATATTTAACTTTAACCAAACTTTGCATGGATCAAAATTATTTTCAATACAAAAACAACTATTACCAACAACTTGAAGGTACGGCAATGGGCAACTGTTTATCGCCGTTCTTAGCTAACCTTTTCATGAGTAAATTTGAAAATGAAATCAGTGAGGAGTTCCAATATTTTCCAAGGGTATGGTCCAGGTATGTGGATGACATTTTCGCGATTCTCGACACAAAAACCGCTAATGTTGAAGATTTTGTAACAAAACTAAACAACCGTTTCCCCACCATTAAATTTACTTATGAAGTCGAGAACAATGGCCAGCTACCATTTTTGGATACTTTAGTGATTAGGAACGATAATAACACACTAGAATTTGATATTTATAGAAAAAATACTGCCACTAACCGATATATTCCTAATGACTCCTTCCACTGCGACCAACATAAAATGGCCAGCTTTCATTTTTTAGTACACCGTTTGGTTAACTTTCCTCTTAGCAGAGAAAGATTTAATAATGAAAAGGAAACTATAAGGAATATAGCGAAAATTAATGGTTTTAATACTAACTTAATAAATAAACTAATTAATAGGCATTTGTTTAGAAAGACCATTCGTGATTCCACTTCTTTCGTTAATCAGGATGAAAATACAAAATACGTTTCGATACCGTATAATCCTCAGTATACTAGAGGACTCCAAAAAGTTTTTAAGGAAGTAGGTTTAAAATTAGTATATCAGACTCAGTTCAATATTAAGAAATTATTAGGTGGTCCAAAGGACAAAATTGAAATATTGGAAAGAAGTGGAATATATGAAATTGGATGTATGGATTGTAACCAAAAATATGTTGGGCAAACTAGAAGATCTATACAGACTAGATTCAAAGAACATTTAGCTCATTTAAAGTATGGTAGAACAGAAAAATCAAGTGTTGCCGAGCATGCTTTTGATAATAATCATAGAATAACAATTAAAAATTTAAAATTAATTCATAATATAACTGATAGGAGATTATTAGACGCATATGAAAGTATGGAAATTATTAAATGTAAGAATAGTTTAAATAGAGATAAAGGGCCTATTCCGCATAGTCCATTGTATTGGTTGATCAAGCGTGACTAGCGGGATCCCAGGATTGGTTCTGTTTAGTTCCGCTTGATTAAGCAAACAGTAGTATAAAAGGGAGTTAGGTAGATTTTAATTTTAGTTTTAATCATCTCCTGATGATGCTAACATGGTTAGCGAAACGCGCGTCGAGTGCAAATATTCTGTTTTGGTATTGTGGATAAAACTCTGTTTTAGTGCATGTTGCCGAAGGTTCCAAACCCCAACGTAAAAACAGACGAATGGAATTTCACTTTAAAAACTAGGAAACGGCAAGGTCGAAGTGCTAACCACCGACAAAAATATTATGTACAATAACCCTTTTTTGCCATCAATCTTGTATATTTTTTGAACGTTTTTGAGCTTCTCATGGACTTTTTTTGCAACTTCATTGATTTGTAGTTATAAGAAACTGTCTTAATTATTTACGTTTCTGGAATCGGTAAGTACCTACTTAGTTATTTCTTTAAGTGCGCAACAATTGCCATTCAAGAGGGTGCCGAATCCTTGTTTTTTAACGGCCCCCAAAATTTTTAGCCTCCGGGGGCAACTGTGGCGTGCTTGCTATCCAGCTTTCTAAACCCACGAGCAGCCTCTGATTCCCCCCCCCCCCCCCCCCAGGGACTACTAACTCTGGCTACGCCGCTAGTTTCAACATTATTTGTATTTCGTGTTGTCAGGTAGGCTTGGTAACTGTCAATTTGTGTTTTTTTTTCGTGTCAAGCCTCTATTGGTTCATTATGACCTAAGTCAGTAAATAATGAAGACAGATAATGAAATATTCGACAAGAGGTAAAGAAAAACAACTTCTCAAGTCAAAATCATCAATAATCGCTGATATTAAAGCTAATAGTGGCAAATATATGTTTGCTACTCCTATACTTTAATTGATTTATTAGACATTTACTACATTTACTATAATAAGATCCATTATGATACAGATTTTCCTTAAGATACGAGTTTACAACCAATCAAAATGCAACATTACAGCAATATTCGGAGAATCAAAGATAACCAAAATTTTATCAGTTTTGACAGTTCGCAGTTATTATATTACTTTGTAAATTTTGAAAGATAAAGCACTTACTTTTCACCATTATGACTCGTAGTAGAAAAAATAGTGTACTTACGCAGCATTAATGGCTATTAAGACGCTAGCATTCGTTGCGAATCTAATTCTAATACGCGTGTCTTATTATTAACTCATTTCATACTAATACCACAAACAATATTGTTTGTGCTAATACTAATAATTAATGTTTTGATAATTATACTGAAAAATAAACTCTAGATTATCTAATATTGAGATATTTTTTAAAGAGAATCACTCACTGGAGTGATTCTCTACATGTCATTATCTGCGTATTGCCCACTGTGCAAATTGCAGATCTTTCTAGGAGTTAAGCAAAAAATATAATTACAAAAATATTTGGAAGATGCGTTAGAAGTTGAAAAATTCTATATGAACCATGGTTTAGACAACTATTATTGTCTATCTAAAGCTTAGTTAAGGATATATGATTATTTACATCAAAAATTATCCTCGTAAAAGGTGGTTATGAAATGAAAAGTTCTCTCTTAGCTTATTTCATCTTATTGTGATAATTATGCACGTCAACGTTTGAGTTGGCCAAAATTGACAGAAGGATAATAAGCTAAGACAATCGTTTTCCATTTCATGACAACCTCTGCCCAAAATAATTTTTGCACACCTAGGTGCTTATTCTAAGTTTCTAAGTTGTTATTGTATTCAGATAAAAAGAAATCTGATTTAACAAAAACACAATCTAACACACACATACCTATATCCGATTTTTTTTGTATCTAGTACCATAATTCCTGTAACCAATCTAGGTACCATATTAATTTATTTAAAAACGTTGAAATAACATAAATCGTGTAATTATTGATGTAAAAGTTGTCATAATTGAAAAAAGAATCTTTTTTGTGTGGTCAGTACAATCACTGCCCCTGAAAATAGGACCTATGTGGGGATTGAACATGGTTTTTAAGTTGTCAACTCACATAGCTAACAATTTAAAGGTCCACACCGAATACTTTTGTCCAGTTAAGTTAGAGAAATTGATCACTAAATAAGAGATAATTACCTGGCCATAACTTGTTGATGCATATAATAGAACAATTCTCCTCTTCTGTTTTTGTCGACTACGACTCTTGCTGCCTCGAACGGGTAGACTAAATGCCAATGCCAATGGTGAAGATTAAGACCTATATCTTCTCTGAAATACGCTAAACGATGTTCTTCTTCTAAGTCTGAAGCTGTATAATCTTTGGGAACTTCAATTGGCATCTAAAAATTAATTTTAAACATTAAAATGTTCGTTGTTATTAAAGATATAATAGTACATATCCATACAAATTCAGCAAGCAGCTATGACGAATATAAAAGGAGATAATATAACAGTGATATTCCAATAGTATTTTAAAATAATAATTTCTGTAGAAGAGGTAAATTAATAATAAAACGGTACTAGATTAATATAACTGTTTTTCCCTATGGCTTCCTTACCCTAGATCCTTCGGGAACTACATTAGCGTCTTCACGAGCCCTAGCGAAAACTTTGCTGTCCAAATATTTATCTGGGAAAGAATGGATTATGGATGGAATATCCAAGTCTTGAGTGTCAGCTCTATGCAGAAGAGCAACAGAAAGAGCATAATTGAATAAATAGGGGTTTACACGATCTCGGGCATACACTGCTACAGCTAGTAAATCATCAACATTGCGCACACCTAAAAGAGTTTAAATATATAAGTAAGTTGCTTAAATGCATATTATAATACAATGTGGGCAAATCCAGTAAAGAAGCATTTACCCGACGATTTACATACGATAGGAATCCCAATGAATGTGTGATGGAAAGGAAGAAAATACGTTTTTACTACAAATGTCTTTTTCTACTTTTAGGAAAAACAAGAAATGTATTAAATCATGGATGTAACTGTCAGAGCTTCTCTGGGTTTATGGTGTTGTTGTTTGTATGAACTGCTTTATTTTTAATACATACGGATGGTTGTGAATAAAAAATATTAATTACCTAGAAAGATGTCGATAAGATTTCCTGCGATTCTGCGATGTTTTGGGATAAACAGAGAGAAATTGCTATCTCTAGGAAGTTCCAAGATTTCGCCAAATGGAGGAATTGATATGCGATTAACTGGAATTGATTCATTGGCATCTTCTCCGAAGCGGCTTACAACTTGAGTTCCGATTGGCTTGTATTTGTCGCTCTAAAATAAGAACAATACTAGGATAAGTTTTTTCTAAAACCACTTATGAAAATGAGAAAAAAGCACAGTTAGCGGGGTAATTGTTTAGTATAGGTCCTTCACATAAAATGACTATTTTGTTATTATAGAAGGTTAGAGTCTTAAAAAGTAATTTTATACAAAAATTTTCTGGCGGAAATGATAATTTATGGAAATATTGCACATTTCTTACCTTAAAACCTGTCCTTCACATAAAATTAGTATGTATTTTGTTATTACAGAAGGTTAGAGTTCATCTTAAAAAGTCATTTTATACAAACATTTTCAGGCGGAAATGATAATTTATGGAAATATAGAACATTTTTTACCGTAAAATAAGAATAAATAATTAGTTTGGGTTAGTTTAGGTTAGTTTGGGTTAGTTAAACTAACCCAAACCAATCCAAACTAATTTGTTTATTCTTGTTTTACAAGATAAACGAACTAAACTAACCCAAAGAATAAAAAAAACTAAAAAAAAATTCGTGGTGCTGATGCTCAATAAGTTGAAGCGAACGCATTATCGCGCTGTAATTTTTTTGCTAATCCTAACTAACCGAATTTAACTCAAACTAACCCAATACAACCCAAACTATTCGAAATTAACCCAGAATTTGCATAAATTATCATTTCTGTCAGAAAATATTTGTATGAAATGACTTTTTAAGATGAACTCTATCCTTCTATAATAACAAAATAGTAATTTTATGTGAAGGACATATGTCAAACAGTTACTCCCTCCGTAATTGTTTAGTATATGTCCTTCAGATTTAAGGTAAAAAATATTCAATATTTCCATAAATTACCATTTCCGCGAGAACAGTTTGGTATAAAATGACTTTTTAAGATGAACTCTAACCTGCTATAATAACAAAATAGTCATTTTATGTGAAGGACCTATAATACTAAATAATTGCCGTTAGCGGAGCTAGAAAGTGCCTTTTATCACACACGGGTTGAAAAAAAATTTCACGCTACTTTTTAACACTACTTTTCAACACTACTCTATTTGTAGAGATGACAGACGGTGTCAATTTGATAGCATATTTGATTTGACACTTTGACTTGGCAGATGAGGTTGTCATGATAACTATTTTCTACTACCCTTCACAGTGCGTGAAGTAAACTTTTATGCACTAGTGCGTAAAATAATATATTTTACACATTAGTAGGTACAGTAATTCTAGAATTTTAATGGAAAACAAAATATGTAAATACTTCATTGAGTATTATACATTACATGCGGTGTAGTCAGAAGTTATTTTAGGAGGGTTAGTTTCAAATAGCCTCATAATCTTATTTCATATTTTTAACATTTACAACTTTTAATTCACGGTGCGTGGCTATAGGTAATGTATAAACTAGATATGTAGACTGAGTCTAAGAAATTTAAAGTGACACAAAATGAAGCCTGTTTTTACTCCTGGTAGATCAAAAAATTGATCAAGGCCACTGTCCCTCTGTACATTTTTCAGCGTAGCTTCAAAATTGTACCCATGTACTTTACTCTTACTAATTTTCACATTTTTGTAGTTATATAGAATTTAAGAAAGCATTAGATTTATGAAGAGCAAATTTTTTCGTAAACTGAGAAATAAACAAAAATTCTTCCTGATTCTATCCTGGTGCGCATTGTATATAAATATATATTTATTTGTAAAATTAGATCAGATCAGTTCTATTTTCAGGTATATGATATTTATATCGTTTTAGCTTTTAATAAATATTTGAGACAGACTAAATAGCCGAAGACTAAGAATGAGATCGGGAAACTAAATAGCCGAAGAATAACAATGACATGGGGAAATACTTAAAATTGTAAATTATGAGAGTAAAAAGGTAGGCAGAATATTTTTAATTGCTATTAATAACTTGAATTTCTAATGTTTTAAACTGGCTTAAATCATACCAAAGCAATTTATATGGACGAGGAGAAATTTTACTGCTGAGTTTGAAGCAAAATTGCAAGTTAAACTTTATTTGGTATTTAAATGTTGTCCATGTAACTAATACATACTTAAAATTAAAAACGATTATTTGAATAAATGTGTGCACCATGAAATACCTCGTTAAAGTCTCTTTATTTTAAAATATAAAAAGGAGGGGGCGAGAGAATTTGAAAATGTGAACTAAATCCTGAAGATCCCTTTTCTTTATTCTATTGTGATAAAAAAAATTCAAATATATATATATGAAAACTGCAACACATGTAACAAAAAAGTATAAAAAACAAAGATTCCAGGTGAAAAAGTGCAGCAATCGTTTTAACGGATTTCCAAACGGCTTCCAAAAACATTACAGAACAAAATGAATTCATCGAAGATTTATGTCAAGCCTTAATGGCATCCAATATAACTCCCTTGAAACCATGTAACGATAAGTTTTTCAGAAATAATGTAAATTTAACAATCCAGGTAATAGAACTTTAAGACGTAACAATGTTAATTACTTGAATTTAGACGTTATTCCAAAAATTTGATTTGAAACAATAAATAATTATTTTTACGTTTCTTTGGATGAAACCACTGATTCTTCATATTATAATGATTGGAGCGCGTATTCAATATGAATTATTACATTTTTTTCTTCCCGATGATGTACCTCACAAAAATCTTTTAATTTGTTTGTCAAATGGTGCTTTCTACATGCTTAAGGCTGGAAGCAATTTAAAGATATTTTATTCGAATTTAATTAATGTGACATGTTTAGACAACAACATTAGTAAAATCGCTGAGGAAATCACACACATTTCCTTATGTCAACGATTTAGTATCTATCGTGAAAAAGGTTTTTCTCAAAGCGCCACTAGCTCTACAGAGAAAGGCTACCTACTATTCCACTTCCGCCACAATCAGTTTGGGGAACTTGGCTAGAAGCTGTATTTTTTATGCAGGTCATTTTGCGGAATTAAAGAACGTAATTCTTGAACTTTACAGCGATGATTCTTGGGCCCTTTGCTTTGCGAGATAAATTTTTGAAAACGAACACATTCAACAAGTTTTTTTTCTTAAAGCAAATTATAATTTCGCAAATACCGCTTATAAATTGTATTAACTTAAAATATGACCTTTTTTATATTTTTATACACACCTAAGGTATTCATTCTGCACTGCCAGAGCTTTATTGGACATGCACTGCCACATCTTTATTGTATAAGCTGTGTCATTGCCTTCAGTACTAAGATAATCCATTAATATCAGGTATTTCTTCCACGACACGTTTTAATTACCTAATCTACACGGTAACTCCACTTAACAATCGTCAAAAAATAACAATATCATCAGAGCAAAAATGACTTTCGCTGTGTGTTTGACACTCATTCTCAAAGATGGCATAACAAAAAAAAACTATGTTGGTGCCGTCATATTTTAGGTAATATGTGCAATTGTGACAAATTGTGAAATGAAAAATGTTCAAAAAAAAAGTCAACATTCAAAAAAATTGATACTCATGGAAAATCAAAGATTACAAAAATGGGGTTATAAGACAAAAATTGTAGGAAAACATGTTCAAAAGTATGGCCCCCAATTTCACCCAATATTCGGTTTTATCAGAAAAATATTCTGAATGCGTTTTTTACTTCCTAGTGGAATAGGGGCCTGATGGGCTTACTCTGAAAATGTTCTCAAACCTGCCGGAATGCACATTAAATCATCTTACTACTTTAATTAGCAAGTCATTCCAAAATGGGTTTTTTCCAAACTGTCTTAAGACGGCAATAATTATACCTTTGCATAAAGGAGGAGATAAAGACCAAGCTTCGATCTATCGCCCAATTGCACTCCTTCCCACATTAATAAAGATCATTGAAAGATTGGTTAAAAAAGGCTGCTATCTTTTCTCTCTGAATATAAAATACTTACTACCCATCAATTTGGACTGTTAAGTAACAAATGCAGAAATAATGCTATGTTTTCCCTCTTTAATTATGTATACTCCAACCTGAACAACCATCACTATACAGCAACAGTTTACTATGATTTCTCTAAAGTTTTCGATTGTGTAAAACATAATATCTTAATTAACAAATTGCTGTATTACGGATTCAGAGGAGTGCCTCTCGAATGGTTTATTTAAGTCTTATCTTAACAACAGAAGTCAGCTTGTGAGGGTTGATACGTCAATGTCTTGCAAGCCAATAGATTGTGGAGTATCTCCGGGTTCAGTACTAGGCCCTATTTTGTTTCTACTGTTTGTCAACGGCATTGCTTGTCTGAACATTAGCGGTAAAGTCTGTCTCATTGCGGACGATACCAGTTTCACTTGGAGTAATCCGGATATTACGGCGCTTCACAGAACTGTATCTAGTGTCTTAATCACCATTAAATCATGGTGCGATTCTAATCTCCTGTGCCTCAGCGTTGCTAAAACTAAAGTTTTGTCATATAAAAGTACGTTGCAATCTTTTGTACCATTATTGACGTCGCTGATTCTGTGAGATTCTTTGGGCTTGTTGTGGACAACCATTTAAAGTGGGACTTGCACATCGATGCCTTATCAAAAAAAATAAGTTCTGCCTATTTTGCGCTAGGCACGGTTTCTATACTCTATTTCGAAATGGTGCGGAGTAATAACACCTACTTATAAATGCAAAACGCTAACAGAGTGGTCAAATAAATTTTTGTGATTTCTAAATATTTAGCCACAGCTGTTATAGCCTGCTGTATTATATTTTAACCATTCCACCCTGTTTTGTATGGCAATCCCGCTGCAAACAATAGGCTTTATTAGCAAAGGGGCCATTTTCTACCTGCAGTAGCGTACGTTTGGGTATTTAATTTAAAATACCTGTTTTACCTAAGTACTTTTATTTATTCACTTATTTATGTATATTCAAAAACAGTTAGTATTACTGTAACATTTTATCACATATAATATTTATATAATAAGGTATAAGAATTGCGATTTTGTGTAAACAGTTATGTATAGAACTATGGTATATCATTTTCGTCGTCAGAAAAATCCGTCGAATCTTCGTCATGTTCCAAGGATATAATTAAAGGCTCTACAATTAGGTCAATTAAATGGTCTAGTTTCCACATTTTTTCTTCTTCTTTTATAACATGCTCAATACACTTACGCCATTTTTCAGAATCGACATTTTTTAAAGATTCGTCGAAGATAATTTTAACATCTTTCATTTTAAACGTCGTGTTTCTCCTTGCTACATAACTTTTTACTTGGGCCCAAACAAGTTCAATGGGATTTAATTCGCAATGATACGGAGGCAGACGAAGAATAGTAATATTTCGTTTCTGTGCAATTTTGTCAACTACATACTCGGTGAAACGAGCTTTATTTCAGGACACTATGTTCCTTTTTCACCATACTTTCATCAAATGGTATGTTATTCTGTCTAAACCACTGAATAATATCCGCTTTTCTCCATGAATTAGTTGGTATTCTGTCAACTTTTCTGGAATGATAACTCGCATTGTCCATCACTATCACAGAATTAGGTGGAATGAGATCTAACATTTGTTCAAAATATTCTTCGAACACATCGCCATTCATGTCTTCATGGTAATCGCCAGAATGATTTGACTCAAGTCCGAGTATTAGGACAGGTAAACGTTTAAAATATGTACGTATATGTACGTAATTATGTACGCCTATGTATCAGCCATCAGAAAATGATTTATTACTTCGCATCATTTCGAAATAGAGTATAGGGAGCTTAACTTGTCAACTGCTAGAACAGTCTATTTTGCCCTTTTTGAGTCGCATCTCCGATACGCCCTTCCATTTTCGGGCACGTGTTGTGCGACTCAATTTGAGCATATTTTCAAACTACAAAAGAGAGCTGTTCGATACTCACTGAGACTAAACAGTAGAACTTACTGCCAGGATTTCTTTAAAAGATTTAAAATATTAACTCTTTCTTCCTTATTCATATTTGAATCCGTTTTCTTAATCCGGAAGCACGTATCTGCTATTCCAGAAAGGCCATCTTACAACTATGCACTTAGGAATACAGAGCATGATCTTTATCTGCCAACCCGACGTTCAGAGTTAGTTAAAAGTTCTGTACTGTACAATGCAAAAAAATGTACAATTATCTGCCAATTGAAATGAAGTCTATAACATATTTTCCCGCATTTCGCAGAGCTTTTAAATCATACTACTGGAGAAAGCCTTTACGCAGAAAACGACTTTTTTATTGATACTTCATTTAGAGCATCTTACACACTGATTTAATGTTTAATGTTTGGTGTTTAATTTTAGTATTTGATGTGTAAATCGTTAAATATTTAATATTTTTTATAATATTTTGACTCCGTACAATTTGCACAATTGTATAAAGTTTTATATACTTAGTTAGGTTTTGCTTTTTCTTTTCATTGTATGTTTCTATTTGTGTTTTTATATGTTTTGTACTCTAGCTCTAGCTTTGTCTACAAATTGTAAAATTTTTTGGCAATAAAGCATCTTATAAAAAAAGAGCAGTAATGGTTTCCTTTATTCATTTTCCTAAAAGGCAATTTTCGTTTATCAGGATCAGAACCAAAATATCGTTATAATAAGAATACAATTTACAACAGAGGAATTGTCACTTGAGTTAGTAATGTCAAATGTAATACTAAAAAAGAAAAAGTTACTAAAGCCCTACGGGCCTAATATGTAATGCCCCAGATAGGAAGAATACAATCAAATAAGTAAGGAATTTAAACAGCTGAAAAGATACATTCTAAGGTAAAAAATTATATTTCATAAAAGTTTGAGTTGGATTAATCATTTCTTCTAATTAAGCCTGTTTTTATTTCTGATGGGGTTATAAGATCATAAAATTCATTAAAACCACATTCCCTTTGTACATTTTAAAGCATGACTTTGTTTATGGTTATTGAATTTGTGGCTATCATAAGTTGAACATGCAAGAATACTTAAATGTAATTAATCATCCTGATTACAAAAACTTGCAACGCCCTTAATTCTTACAGAGTGGATCATGGTTTTACTTTGAACGTAAATTACGCTTCTAAACTA
>MU182322.1:66389-136843 GCA_016904865.1 Pissodes strobi
TATATATATATAATAATAATATATATAAGCTTTACATATGCTTATGATAATTTTGAGAATTTTTCAATTTCCTATAAAATTGCTTTTCTTTATACAATATTAGACCATTTTTATCAAATTTCAACGGTTTTCGAAATATCCAAGGTTTTGAAGTTACCAAATATTATGATTTTTTCCACATCATTCCTTACCTATTCGCTGTGATAACTTTTCAGCGTAACTTCCAAAATATTGGTAATTTACTTTCACTAATTGTTCACATTAGTGGAATTACTGAAGAGTCTCTATATAGAATTTAGGAAAAAATGAGTTATATTAAGGGCAATTTTTTTCGCAACCTGAGAAGTAAACAAAACATTTTACGGATTCTATCCTGGTGCACATTTTATATAAATATATATTTATTCCGAAAATTAGATCTGATCAGTTCTGTTTGTCGTATATGCTGGGAGACGTAGATATTTTTACATTGAGATAAATTTTAAAGTAACTTAGAAATATGGATATACTTTTTTTAAATAGCCAAATAAATTGATTTTTCGCAAATTTTAACAGATATATTCAAGGTAGATAGTTATTTATATGTACTAAGTTTTAGATGCTTTGTGTTCAAAACCTTTCCTATACCACAAGAGTAAGGAAACGCTAACTTAAATAAAAGCAAATAAATGTTCGCTGTTAACCTGTGATGTCAACATTTTGAAAAACAAATTGTCAGTCAAAATATAAACGTCTCAGAATTTTTCTTTCGTTTTTCACTACTTTGTCCTACAGAGAAGAATCTGTTATTTTATTTAAAATCTGTAAATATGCATAATGCCAAAGTATCAGTTTATATAAAACGGTACCTAAGAACTTTGCACCCTGCTGTGTCATTTCAACGACGCGACTCCACAAATGCTTTTTTTTTCCTTCTATACTTTAATGTACTAACGTGCATAAAACACTCACTTTACGCACTGTCTCAGATTTGTTAAAGCCTAAAATAAATAACTTTACGCACTTGTGCGTAAAGTAAATCTGACATATTTTTTGACAATTAGAGTACAGTGCGTAATAGTATATTATCCAATGAGCATTTAATGATTGCTATTAAGACACGAGCATGAGAGTTACGATACGAACCCCAGCCATTAAATGTGAGTTGCATACTCTGTTATTTCTACAACCAGTCATAATAATGAAAAATAATCTTTATTTTTCAGTTTACTAAGTAAATTGTCTATGAACTGTCAAAAGTGGCAAATTTTAAATCTGTCATGATCATTGCGATGTTTGATATTACCCAAATATTACATTTCATTACTAAACCCAGTTAAGTAATGAAATATCAGTATCATAATGAGCTTAATTATGACACTGGTAGTAAAAGTTTAAAATGTAATTTAATAATATTTTTTGTATGCTACTCATGTGTAAGGTATACTCTTCATGGGTTTCCCATTCATAGAAAAGGGTCACTTTACACACTTGCTGCATAGAAAACTATATTAGACAATTATTTACTACCAGTATTATATTGAAGCTCATTATAATACCGATGTTTTATTATTAAACTGGGTTATAACCAATCAAATTTCAACATCACCTTGATATTCGGTCAATATCAATGACAGTCATGATAACGGCAGATTTTAAATATATCAATTTTAACAGTTCATAGACAACTTAAATTTTAAAAATTAAAGATTATTTTTCATTATTATGACTGATCGTAGAAACACTAGTGTATGCAACTCCCATTTAATGGCTACTGCGACGCTCACTTTCGTTACGACACTCGCCTACGGCTTGTATCGTAACTCCCATGCTCCTGTCTTAATAGGCATTATTAAATGCTCATTGCATAATACACTATTTTTACAAAAATGGTATAGTTACTATATTGCAGGAACCTGTGGTGTTAAAATTTATTCGTATAAGCTGGACAGTTAACTTTGATTTCAATAATTGAAAGATATATATTATTTTTAGTATGATGCAATGATGCAAAATATCTTGAAAAATAAAGGCTTGAAATAATTGATGTCTGATTGACGTTTAAAAAATGTACTGTTTGATACAAATACTTTAAATAATTTCATTTCAAGTTAGTATTTTGAGTATTTTAGCATTTTATCAATTTTGATTAGGGTAATATGATATGTTTAGCAATCCTCTGGCAAAGTCAAATACTTTCGGCGATAGCTTGGAATCATTATTTAGTAAAACGTATTTGGTTGAACTAACCTATTTATCCAAAGATATTAAAGCTTTTGAAGAAAAGCAATTCTTCATCGCGTGAACTGAATACGAATAAGAAAATATATTTAAGAAAAACTCTAGCAACACAATAATAATAAAATTTATATAAATCAGGATTGGTTTTAAATAATCGCATTTTCAAACTTTACTATAGTTTAGTATTTATTTATGTATCTGTTAATTATGATTTCATAATCAATTAGTAGCATATTTCACTAAATTGTGCTGTACAGTTTTAGGTATAGGTATTAAATTAGTTTATGTTCATGTTCTCTAACTTTTTTCATGATTCACAGTATTTTAATGAATGAAACGATTACTATCGGTAAAAACTTGTATAGAAGTAAAATTAATATTCAACATCAAAAGAATTTGACTTATGCTGCATATTTTTAGAGCCACTGTATAATATTCGCTAATAATTAAAAATGTCTCGTTACTTACCAAATATTCCGCAGGTACAGCAAATACTTTTTTCTGGTCGCCCTTTGGCATAAACGCAGGTTCTTGAGGGCGGTCGAAAAGTAAAAGGAGATTTTTCTTGTCTGTCATTTTAATAACTCTTAAATGCTTAAAGCAAAATGTGATAATAATACAGGTTTTAAATATAATAAATATTCTTAGGTAATGTAACAACGTTTCCAAAAGTCAGCTTTTATATTAGAAATATTAGACTATTGTAACCGCATGTTCTTGTATGTCAACAGAATTGTTTTGTTAAGTTAATTCTGATTTCTTATCCTGTTTATTGTGGTTTTCTGATGGGAACTCACTTAATTTTTAAATAATATAACTATATTCATGGAATTAAAACACTTGCAAAATATGCGCATTTTTCAAAATCTTACAGAGTATTTAGCTAAGCAATAAACCTGATATTAGTGACGTAACTATAATCCAGTAAATCAGGGCAAAGCCCGGAGGCCCCGCAATGTTGCGGGCCCAATCAGTCATTTTAGAAATTAAAAAATAGAAACCTATATGTTACTACAAAATATTTATGAATTTATTTATTTTACTGAATTCAAAAATAATAGAACCTTCTATAATTGAATATTAAAATTTTTAGGTCTCGTAAAAAACAATTTAAGTAATAGTATGTCGGCTAGGGATTTTTTTGAGTTAATTATTAAGCAATACGGAATACTTGAAAGTGATTTTATTCAAATTTTTACGGTACTTTTATTGTTTTTAACATTACTTGTAAGAGTGGCAAGTCTTGAGAGACAATTTAGTAAATTAAAATTAATTAAAGACTACTTATGGAGATCGCTAATTAGTCATAGTAGATTAAGTGGCTTAACTTTACTTTCATGTGAATCAAAAGTTGCTTATGGAATGAACTTATCCACTCACCGTCTATACATATTCTAAATCTATAGACGGTGCTCTGGTAAACGAGTTTGCTAATAAAGAAAAAACGAAAACAATCATAGTGCAAAATGCAGAAGTTTACTCTTTACTCCACTTATGAACTGATGCAGAGACAAATGGATAACAGGTATCAATATCACTACTATCACTACAAGACTTCTTACAAACACGCATTACCAAATAAATTAGTTAATGGGGTCGGTAATTAAGTGGTAATAGTGATGATCTGATAAAACGTGCAGAACATGGAAATTGACTTGTGTCAAAAGCTTCTAATTGTCAATGAGATAATTGCATAATTTAAAGAGAAATTGTACAGCCAGAGGGCAACAGCTCTAGGTGTGCTTGAACATTTTTGGAATTTTCATTGCATATTCTCAAGTTTTGCAATAAACTTATTATAAATTAGATGCCAAATGAGAGTACAAACTCTAAATCTAATCGAACTAAGGAATAATATAATGCTTTTTAAAATATTAATACTGTCGGAACCATCGGAATTTCTAGTAATAAAGCCCAACATATTCAAAGCCTTTTCATAAATCTGACCAAAGGACAGTTTAGAGTATCAAATGTCACACCTAAGTCCGTAGAGGTATTACAGCGTTCAATTTATGTAAGTCCCAGAATATATAGAAAATTAGTAGAAATTAGCTTATTAGAATAAGTAATAGCGAAGAATTTCGAACTATTCAAGGGTAAATTATTTCTTTCACACTAGTGTTGAACTGCAATCAAGTCTTCTTGCAATGTTACACATTCAGAGTGATCATTAATAACCCTGAATAGCTTCAAATCATCGGCAAACATAAGTAGATTGCTTGATATGTCATTATTTATATCAGTGATAAATAAGTAATAGAAACATCAGAGGAGGAAAATTGCTGCGTTGGGGGTACCACTTGTTGTTCTGAACTTGTTACATTTGTGATCCCGAACCTCAGCGCATTGCAAACGACCACTCAAATATGATTCAAAAAACAGCACCAATCTATCACTGAAACTCAATTCATCCAGCTTGCATAGCGATATAAAATGATCCTCAAGACCGAATGCTTTAGAAAAATCGTTGTATGTTGTGTCCACTTAAGACCAATCATCCATTGCCCTTCCTACAACCTGCATAAATCAGGGTAAGTTGGTGGCAGTACTCCGGTCATTGAAGAACCCATGTTGATTTGAAGAAATTATTGTGTCTAACTTGGGCAAATATATTTTCATACAAGGAAATCTCAAATACCTTTGCAAAAGCTGGCAATACAAACTCTGTAATTAGACATTTCACTGGCATTACCCTTCTTAGACGCCGGAGTTATTCGTACTTCCTTCCAGTGAAAGATTGGAAATAAATGACAATGGCCTAAGCAAAGCAGGAGCGCAATCTCACAAGTTAATTAACGAAAATATAATTATTTGCTTTTTACAGTGCCAATGTTGGTTGGTATTTTATTTACGATCGAATTTCATTTGAATAGAACGCAACTTTAGGTCACACTTCAGTTTACATTTAAAATGCATAAAACTTAAAATTTACATTTATAAGTGGGGAGGGGGGCAATTAGTATTTTTGCTCTTGGGCCCCAAGTCATCTTATTACGCAACTGCCTGATATTGTGGAACACTCGGTGGTAAATTAGCCGAAAGTACGTTTTCTTTGGTTGCTTTTACATCATTTCAGAAATGACATTTGGAAATTCGCTTAAACCAATCCTAAATTGTAAAAATACCTCTTTTTAAAATCAGAACCGACAATAAAATGCTTTCTTTAGGGTTTTCGCATAGCAGAATTTTAAAAATTATTTTACGACCTATTTTAGTTTTCATTGAACCTAATCTGAAGTGCCTGCTAAAATAGAATGCTTCTGTCTTGAATTTCTTTCAGAATCTGCAAAACTTTGCATTAACATTAACAATTTTCACTACTGTTAGCTAATTCAAATTTAATAATTATTTTGCGTTTTAGTTTTCTTTTTATCTTAAATATTTTGGCATTTACAGAGTGGTCCAAAAAAACTATAACGTCAAAAAATATATATTTTTTTAAATGGTACACCCTCTATTTCTTACATATTTGAGATCTTCTTAGTGTTCTTTCTTATTTCCCAAAATTTTATATAGTTTGCTTTAGTGGTTTACTACTATAAAAAATCGTTTTGCACGCCTGGAAAAGGTTATTAAAAAAACGATTTAGGTCAGTTATGTCCAAGCTACAAAGTGTGAACTTTAATACCAGGGGTCTAATGATCCTTTTACTTAAATAGTTTTATCTTATTTTATAGAGGGTGTCCAAAATTTGGTTCCAAAAATTACAACTTTCAAACTAGTTTTTCTTAAGAATTTCGAATTGAGCATCCTGTATATTATTTCACTATCTAATACAGAATTTAAGTACAAATATTTTTTTCATTACCAGTGTATTGAAATTCTAGACCGCGTTTTCAAGATATTTAGCAAAACAAATGATTTTGACATTACCCTTACGAAATACATAAGTATACTTTATCGGATAATATTTTATTATAAAAAATAACTTTTTCAAAGGAAGACCTGATTGTCATGATTTTGTATTCGGGAATAGTGATAAAAATTGTTTTCTAGCGAGTAGAATGCATGCGACTGAAATTTCCCGAAAGACGCCATCCAGTCCAGTAAGCTTTAGCAGACTGTTTGAGCGTTTTCTTGAAACAGGGAGCATAGATTACGAAAAAGAAGAAAGGATAAAAACGGTTACAAATGAGGAAAATCAATTAGCAGTTTTGTTGGCAGTTACAGAAAATCCAAACATTAGTCAGGCCCGTGTGGGAGAAGAAGTTGAAATAAATGAGAGGTTCACAGAATTTTAAAAATTCACCATTTTCATGCATACCACATTCAATTGCAACAGGCTTTGATTGAAAAATTACTTTTAGTGTATAGTTAAATTTTGTGAGTGGGCTCGAGTCCTCTTTCATGAAAATCCATTGTTTTTTATGAAGGTTCCACAACAATGGATGCGTCGACAAGCATAATTTTCACTATTACGCTACCGAAATCCAAGAATCATACGACAAAATGACCACCAACATCGTTGGTCAATAAATGATTGGGGAGGAATTGTTGGAGAACATGTGGCGGCCATCTTACCGGTCAAATGGATTTATAATTTTTAACAAACGATTTACTTGTACTATTTCTTTTAAATTTATCACCAAATATGCAGGCACAAAACACGTGGTTACGGCAAGATGGAGCCCCAGCCCATTTGTCGTGACAAGTCAGGGCTTTGTTAGGTAACAGTTATACGAACATCGCTGTATTGCAAGGGGTGGACCAGTTAGATGGCATGCAAAGTCGCCCGATTTATCCCAACTCGACTTTTTTATGAGGGTATGTAAAAGATTATATGGAACGTCCAACAACTGAACAGAGCATGCCAAGGAATAATCAACGCGTTTGCAACAATTACACCCGCAATGCTCCGAAGCAAGAGTAGACAGATGCCTTGAACAAAATGCTAAACATTTTGAAGAACTTTTTAGATAAATGCGTTACTGTAAAAATCTATTTCTGAAATATACAAGTTTTTTCTCTATAATAACTATTTTTTTTATAATACTTTACTAATGAAATGGGCGTATTTATGGTAGTAAATATCTTGAAAACGGTCCAGAATTTTAATACATTTGCAATGGAAAAAATATCTGTGTTTAAATTCTGCATTAGATAGTGAAATAATATATGGGGTGTTCAATTTGAAAATCTTAAGAAAACCCAATTTGAAAGTTATTTTTGGAATAAAATTTTAGACACACTGTATAAAATAAAACAAAACTATTTAATGTAATAGTATCGTCAGGTCCCTTGTATCAAGGTTCGCACTTTGTAGTTCGGACAAACTGATCTAAGACCGTTTTTTTAATAAATTTTTCTAGGCGTGCAAAATGGTGTTTTATTGTTTTTAATTTATTGCCCCTAAACTACTAAAGCCACTCAAAGAAAAATTTGGGAAATAAGAAACAGTACTAAGGAGAACCAAAATATGTAAACCATTTAAAAACATATATTTTTTGTCGTCATACTTTTTTGGACCACCGAAAAATGCGACAACATTTTCCATAAATACGATCATATGTACAGAATATAGGTCTGCGTTCAAACGAAATTCCTAACTTAATTGGTATAGAAGGTATGGAGGCCTGACACACTATTGCAGGCTGACGGTGCAGGACTACGTGCAGAACCCTGCATAATATCAGAAACTCTTCAGTTTCAGTTTATTGGAGAAAGAAATTTAAATTAACTGCTTATGTAAGTTAAAAACAATATGTGTGTTCTATTATTATTATTTCAAACTTCCTGCATTGGTTGTATTCATTTAGTCTACCTATTTGTTTTTTTTTTATTATTTTAAATCTTCTAATTTGGAGTCGGCTGCCACTTTTTTGCTTCCAGCGCCATTCTCCAGCTCAATCGGTATGACCTCGGATAGAAGAGCTCAAAGCTCTCTTTCACCAGTCACGAAGTTCTCTCACTTTTCTAACAGACGTCACCATTTTTTATTTTTGAACTCTACGATTATGAATAGACTGATTACTACATTTGGCATTGCAATATGCTTCTTCTTTTTTAACTTAGGTTATGCTTTTACACTTTTTAAGATCAGGTGTTTGGTTGGTTAATAAGCAGGCATTACAACAGAGGAAAATAAACTCTTCCCGCTACATTGGAGCATTACACAATTGGACTTTATTCACAGGATAGATAGGAATTAGTATCAAACTTATACTTATTATTATTATTATAATTATTTTAGTTGGATTTTTAGTTTATTCTGGTCAATAAATTTAATTAACCTCTTAGTAATTTTGAAATTGATATTGGCCAGAACCATTTGAATGTTAAATGGCGCAGACAACCCGCTTGTCCTTATATCTTCATATAAATTTACACCTGGGTTTACATTAATGGGACATTCAAAAAAGATATGATTGAGATTTTCGACTTGACCACATTCGCATCGTGGGTCATCTTCAATTCCTATTTTGCAAAGGTGTTCCTTAGTCAAACAATGCCCTGTTCTCATTCTAATTATTACCGTGATGTGCCTTCTATCTATAAAGTTTATTTTGTTATAAATTGCTTTCACAGGGAACTCCCCTTGAATGCTTTTGTTCCAATTCCCCTTATTACCCCAATTACTAACCCAATGATCCGTAAATTCTTTCCTAATTTTACTTCTCACTAACTGGAAAATTACGTTCTTGTCTAACTTAATATTCATTGGAATATTTAAATTTCTCGCTACGTTCGCCAGTATATCTGCCTGTACATTACCCGGACTTTTAGTATGTCCTGGACTCCAAGACAGAATTAGGTTGATGTTGTTTTCGTAACATTCAATCAGAATTCTTTTAGTTAATAAAGTGATTTTATCGATATTTTGAAATATTCCTTTTTTGTCTAGTTTTTTGATGGCACTTAATGAGTCTAAAAAAATAATGGCGTTATCCACTGTTTTTCCAGACAAACTATACATGCTTTGTGGATTGCTATAATATCTGCCGTACAAATACCCATGTTATTTGGAAGCTTGGATGCAAAGTTATAGTCCAAACTGGAGATATGAACTCCAAAGCCCGTTCCCTCTGTGCCTTTACATGCATCAGTATAGATGAAAATGTAATTATCTTTATATTTCTCGACCTCAGCCAAAAAGTATTTGCTGTTATCGGGATCTTGTTTTTTTTTTTAGGTTTAATTTGATTATTTTGATCTTATTTGTTTGTACCTGAAATTCTATATCAAAGCAGGGGAGTTTTTTATTTTTGTTCATGACCCTCTGGAAAGGCAATACATATGAAATCGCTTGGATAAGAAGCGGGGTGGTTCCTTTGTTTTCCAATAACCAGTTTTATTTTTTGTGAATGGAGTAAGTAGGTTTAAAATGTGTGTGAGTGGGTGACCTTTATGGCTGTCTACTTTGAGTAAAAATTTTGTAGTGAGCCACAATCTCCTATGGTATAGATCTATTTCCGCAGTTTCGGCTAACAGAGCATTAAGAGCCATGACACACACAGCGGTTTTTGCCGAATCGGCTGCCGAGTCGGCCATTTAGCACGGCCATGACACACACAGCTGTTTTTGCCGAATCGGCGGCGCATGCATCAGATGACGTGCCGAGGCGGCTAACAAGCAGCGACTCGTCAATAGCCGCCGTGTGTGTTTTTCCCCATTTGCAAAGTATATTATACGGGCCGAGTCGGCGTTCGACTCGGCAGCCGATTCGGCAAAAACCGCTGTGTGTGTCATGGCTCTTATTGGTGTGGATCTTATACACCCTGTTATTATTCTCAAACCCTGATGGACAACACTATCTAACTTATTCAGATTTTTTTTTAAATAGTGCAGCGTGATTGGGTCCGAACCCCACCACATCCCGGCAAACGCCTTCATAACATTTAATGCGTTCCTAGCTTTGTTGCAAATCAAGTTAATGTGTTGATCCCATTTGAGGTTTTGATTATATGATAATCCTAAGTACCTTGCATTATTTCTAAGTGGAATTGTGTTGTTGTCAATTATTTATATCGGGAGGGATGTAATTTCTTTTACCTTTGGAGAACCACATAGCTTGTGTTTTATTTTTCGAGATAATAAAATTATGATCTACAAGTCAGGTATTAGTTTTTACCAGTGCCTCATTCATTTCGCTAATTAAAGCCTCAATGTCACTGTTTTTCCCAAACAGAACCAGGTCGTCTGCATAACTTAGCAATTTAATTTCATTTAGATTAATTTGGAAGAGAGAAATTAATAATACATTTAATAGGAATGGACTTAATGGGGATCCCTGAGGAAGGCCTGAATTCGTCTTTCTCGGTCCTGAGAGACTATTAGAGTTGTCTGCCACCCATATTGACCTATCTGACAAGATATGAATAGTAATATTGACTAGTTCTTTGGCGAAAACTTGTATTTGTTCAGGTAATCATATAGTTGGTATATATTTACACAATCGTATGCACTTTTTAAATCTAAGGAGACTGCCACTGTATGTAGGTTTTGGCTGAAGGCCAGTTGTAGGAATGAGGTTAAATATGTTATATTATTATTGATACTCATGCCTTTTCTGAACCCCGTTAGATGAGGGGAAAATAAGTTATGATTTTCAGCAACCCATTCTAGCCTATTTTTTATCATATTTTCCATAATTTTACCCAAACAGGGGCTTAGGGCGATCGGCCGATAGTTCTCAGGAGAGACTTTTTAAAATTGGTAAGATGACGTATTCTTTCCATGCACGCACAGTCATTGTAAATATCAAGAAGAGCCAATTGAAGTTTTCCCGGCAGATTCTTCAGCATTGAGTAGGATACGTCATCTTTGCCAGTGGTTGACTTTTTATATTTATCAAGAATGATCTTTAATTCATTAATGCTGAAATATTCTATTTCCTCCGATATTTGTTGCAGCGAAAAGTCTGGTAAAATATTGACTGGCGTCAGATTGTATAAGATTTCCCCCGAAATTTCCATATTTGGATATTTACAGGTTTTCCTAACATTAAACTTTCTAAATATTTGCCACACTTTTGATATGTCAGTGTTTCTATTCAATGAAGCTGTAAATTGTTTGAATTTTAACTCTTTCTTCTTTTTAATAAACCTTTTGGTTTTGGCTTGTATATGTGGTTGGCTAATAAGTAGTTATTCAAGAAAGGGGTTCTCTTAAGATTTGCAAAAGCTGTTTTACGTTCATTAATTTTATCGGCACATTCAGAGTCCCACCAGGGTTCTGAGGATTCTGTTTTTGAGGGATATAATTTTTTTTATAGGAATGGACTTGGCTGCCGCTTTGTCTATAATATCCATAAACTCTTGGTACGATACTTTTTTCCCTGCGATGTCCCTATAGTTAAGAATTAGTTCATCTGTATATTTTTCCCATTCTGCCTTCCTGAAATTTCTTTTGTGGCGCTCTTTGACTATTACAGATTACTGCGTCATTGAATTACCATTAATAACACAAAAAGTAGGAAAATGGTCGCTATTGCTACAATCTTCCAGGATACCCCATTCTATCTGGCCAGCCAGATCACTACTCACAATGGTCTCATCTACTATACTAGGGTTTAAGTTTGGATTTTGTAATCTAGTTGGGGCTTCGTCATTCAATAAGACCAAGTTTTCATTGTCAAGTAGTGCAACAATTGACCTACCATTAAGGCTGATCGTTATCGATCCCCACATAGGATGATGAGCATTTAGATCTCCCATAATAATTATTTTGCCTGACAGTTGTTTTATGATATTCATAACCCAGTCATAATCAATTTGATCATGAGTAGAATATATGTTAATGATATTTAGGTCACCTATTTTAACTATTACATATTGTATTTGATTGTTTTAGTAATTAGTATTTACTTCAATTTCCTTCAATATTAGATTTTTTAATGCAAGTGGCTACGCCTCTGTAACCGTCATGTCTATCCCGTCTTAAGATATCATAATATTTTAGCGCTACATAATCCATGTCTCTATTTAGCCAAGTTTCATTAAGACATATAACATCCGGATTGCGCGAATAACATAAATTGATAAGTTCTGATCTATTCGCTTTCATGCTTCTAATGTTCCATTGAATAATTTTAATTTTACATTCACTATTCTGCATTTTTTTTTAATATTTGTTGATTTAACTATAAGATGGACTAAAATTGGGAAAAAAATCGGTATCGCATGCTTCCCCTGCGGGGTCATCCTATGATTTGTTAGTTTTTTCGAGGCTGTTATTTGTCTGAAAAATGTTATTTATTTTTTCCCTACCATGTTGGCCCATCTTGGGGGCTCTTTGCATTAGAAGATGTATAAGTACATATCCTCCTCTATAGATTCAAACTGTTTTAATTTTCCAGGGCACTATCAGGCTGTCTTTGTTGTGTTTGTGGTCTCTGTCTTGGGGAATAGAGTAGGGTAATATGATTGTCTTCGTTCTTATAGTCAGTTTGTGCTATATTTTGTTTTGGAGGTCTTGAATTTCGAAAGAAAAGTTGTCTGTTGTGTTCCTCTTCATCATAACCTTATGAATTCCTGTAAATAGTTAGTTCTTTTTTTTTAGGGCTTTCACTCATCACTTGGGTGAAGCTTCTTTTCGTTTTGTTTATTTAATTATTGAGTGTAGAACTCCTCTGATTTACATTTATCGCATTATTGTCCCAATATTTAGAGTTTAAGGTAGGGAAGTCAGACGGGCGTAAGTTAGCACTTTGACCTATAATGTTAAGTTTTGTCTTACAAGTCTCACAGTTTATCGGACACTTTACTTGTGCCTCAAAATAGCTAATGTTTTCACTAACCATTCTGAATTTAATAGCTTTCTGCCTTAAGAATTCAGGGCATTTTTTGTCCGTTGATTTTTGCTTTCACAGTGATAACACTGCATTACACAAATCTCACTTCCCTCCTCTTCCTCTTCATGATTATTACCACAGTTGAAGGATTTTGTTTTACTTCTACATTGCTTTTTAGTGTGTCCGTACCTTAGACAAGAGAAACATTGTGTAACAGGGGGGATGTATAAGGATACTTGCGAGATTAGTCCGTACAAGTTGACCTCTCTTGGCAAGATTGTGCCCTCAAATGGTGCCCTTGGGCACATAGGCACTTTTATTATCGGCATCTATTATTTTCCTATTCATGCTTTTTGTTTCCGTAACTTTAAAAGGAGATTTAATGAAATTTTAAATTTCCTCCTCTGTGAAAGAGGATTCAATTGACCAAACTATCCCCTTACATAATACGTAATTGAATGGAATAAATAAATCATAATCTAATTTCTATAGCTTTTCGTTTTCTGTAAATTTATTCGCCGCTTCAAAGTTATAGAATTCGACTCCCAACCAATTTCGGCCTTTAACATCAATTTTTTTACATCCTCAGGTGCAAATTATATATGCAATTTTAAAATTGTTCAGTCTAACCTAACGTTTCTATTATTCACATCAGGTTTTTTAACCACGTATACCATGAAAGGACTAATGTCCGTGTTTTTATAGCGAAATACTTTTCTTTGTTTGTTTGAAATATCTTGAGAATTGTTTATATTATCAGATACCACACTTGATATAATGGGCGGGGGGGAGGACGGACACCCCCGAACACATCTTTCTCGTAGTAAATAGGAAATAAACAACAAACAAGTAACACCTCTACAGCATTTTCTAATTTTCATTGTCGCCATCTATTTGAAATTTCTGATGTGTAAACATCTTACGCGGCGGTACGAGGGTAATCTCGGGAAAATGGACATAATTGTGAAACCCGGATGTGACATCCTAACCATGCGCAGTCTATATAGCGCATCCTTATAAAACCACTAGCGGATAAAGACAGCTTGAAAAATACATTCCCGACTTGTCGGAAGGCATCGGGTGTTTTCGTTAAATTGCGTTCCTATTTTACCTATGTCATTAAGATGCAATGGATTATTTACAAGGGTTCTGGTGATTCAGTACTTAAGATGCTAGACCTCTGGTTCGGCGGCCCGGTTTCGATTCCCGCTGGTGTTTTTTTTTTATTATCTTGAGGTTATATTTGTAAAAAGTTTTTTTCTTTATTTTGGGCATGCCTTGGGTTAGCTTTGGTTAGTTTTTGTTCATTACGCCTTTGTAGCGAGGGGATGGATATGCGTGAAGTGTAATATTAGACATTCTAATGCAAGCGTTACAAATGTAAACATTAAACAATGCACGTCAGGCGGCATCTGTGCCATTCGCGACTACCTATCATATTTTAATTTATAAAATTTATTTTTATTTTAAAATTTTTTGCAATTTTCGCTGCCTACCGCAATTTTGAGCCTTAACGCATGCGTACGTGCTATTTCTCGCTACGGTGGCGCAACCAACAAAAACGAACCAAAACTAACCCAAGGCATGCCCAAAATTAAGAAAGAAAAATTAATAAAAAACTAACATAACTTTAAAGAAAAGTAAACATAACATGTCTTGCGACCGACGAGAATCGAACCCGGGGCGTACGAATGACAAGCAAGACGTATGACCGATACACCACCGGGGCGTTGAAAGCATGTCGCTGGACCATGGGGCCATTAAGCATGTCCGCAGCTTTTGCATCAAAAAGTTAGTAGGTGTTCTAGATGATTCTCAGTTAACAAGAGTGCTTCCGTTCCGAATAGCAACCAGCTGCTGCCTGACTTTGATGTAGGACCGTAGCAACGCTAGAACACTTCCCAAAATGCCTGGGGTTGCGATAAATGTGCAGGTCAGCGTCGGGGCGCCACAAAGTAAATCAACCCAAAAAGTCTATTTTCGGTTTTCGAACCTCGTATTTTTAGTGCGATTGTAAAAGAAAAACATGAAAAAAAACAGTAAGATTACACAAAAAATACAACACCAAGTTAATTTTAATATATATTTTTTTGTATAAAATATATACATATTTAGGAGGTAGTTTGGGGAGTACTTATGCTTAGGTACTTCTCCGAAAATTAAATGTTTTGCAAAGTTTTTATCTTTAACATATTTATAAAATTGAATACCACACAGTTTTATGATAAGGTAAGTATCATAAATATCACATTACGAATATCTTATCGCGAATAGTCATTCTTATTACCTATTGTAATTGTAAAACACTTTAATTAACTTTTTACTTTTACTTATTATTATTTTAACAAACTACGAGTATTAATACAGATAGGTATCTTAACAAAACAAAACTCGGCACAACCACAGAATAATTAATTCTAAATAAATGTCGTCCAACAAGAAGGAAATAAACAAGACACATCCAGTATTCCGCTTTTCGACAATTTGATGGAGCAATCGCGAGAACTGAAATCTATATATACTTTATTAGTATTTGTATTAGAGATAAAGGTTTAATCGGGACTCTTGCCACCTGCCAGGCAAATCGGGACACGGGGCTCAATAACGGATAAAGTCCCGATAGGTATATCGAGACGGATGGTCAACCTACAAATGCCATACTTTTCTAATTTAAAAATGAATGTTCATGGTTTACACAATCATACTAAGGTCAACAAATGTAAAATTTAAGCAAGCAATTTTCAAACGACCTTTTTTCAGAATGTTAGGAATTGGTTCTTGACGGAATGGCGAAGGTCTAATTAAAACAAAAGAGACACTAAAACAGAGTTTTATCCCAAATACCGAAACAGAATTTTGCACTCAACGCGTGATTCGCATCCTCAGGGGAGGGGATGATTAAAATGAAACTTAAAATCTACCTAACTCTATTTTATATTAACTGGTTGCTTACTCAAGCGGAACCAAAACTAACCCAAACTAAGCTACTAGACTAGTAGCCGCTTGATCAACCAATACAATGGACTGTACAGAATAGTAAGTAACTCTATTCTTACATTTAATAATTTCCATACTTTCGTATGCGTCTCCTATCCTATCACATATATTATGAATTAATTTTAAATTTTTAAATGTTATTCTATGATTATTATTGCTTGAAAAGCATGCTCGGCAACTATTGATTTTTCTGTTCTACCATGCTTTAAATGAGCTATGTGTTCTTTGAATCTCGTTTGTATAGATCTTCTAGTTTGTCCAACATATTTTTTGGTTACAATCCATACATCCAATTTCATAAATTCCACTTTTTCCAACATGTCAATTTTATCCTCTGGACCACTCAATAATTTCTTAATGTTAAACTGAATTTGGTATACCAATTTTAAATTTAATTCCTACTTTCTTAAACACTTTTTGGATTCCCCTAGTATACTGAGGATTGATTATATGGTATCGAGACATATTTTGTATTTTCATCCTGATTAAAGAACTGGCATCACGAACGGCTTTCTAAACACATGCCTATTAATTAGTCTATTTCAATGACGATAAAATAGTATATTATTTTATATGGAGGAAAAGTAATACTTTTCATGGCGCGCTCGTGTTTAACAGCCGAACGGAGTGAGGCTGGTAATAGAGAGCAAGCCATGAAAAGTAACTTTTCCTCCAAATAAAATATGCTGTTTTTTCTTCAAATGTCGACAAATTAATGCAAAAAGTTTCTTTTTAATAGTAATAATTATTATTATTAAAGATAAGTGGGTTCGCAAGGCGGCTTAGACCGGTCCGGTGTCGGTGAATAGGCTCAGGTTGTTGCTATAGTAATGTAACATAAAGCTGTCAGTGGACACTGTCAACAATAATTATATTTTTAAAATTGCGTTTTCGATTGCGTTTTAATTCCGTATTGATAAGCAGTTATTGAGTAAGTTCGATTAAATAATAATCAATTTGTTCCTAAATTAGTGATCTTTAGAAATGCAGTCACACATTGGGTGATAAATACAATTTTTAGTTTAATAACTCTTGAGTTGTTGACGCTTATTTGGATGTTTGTTTGTATTGTATCTATGTTGCTATGATAACACTTTTACCTCCGCCGGCGGAAAAGTGAAAAGTAAAGCTCCGGCGGAGGAAAAATGAAACTTCACTGCCGCCTACACAGTCGAGTAATGACGGATTTACTGACGTTTGAAGAAAAAAATATTTATTAAGTTAGTATTGAAACTATTAACTTTCGCTATATTCTTAATATTCTCCTTTCCGTTATTAAATCTTCTCTGCTGAGAGGAAAATTAACCATACGTTGTACCAAATACAATCCACAATTGCCTTTGGTTGTACTAAAAAATGTAAGCTGTACAATACATTTTGTGCTGGTCGCAGTGGAAGCAGTCATTAGGAATATAGGTTAGTGGAAGTACTTTCTCTATAAATATCAAATTCTAGTGCGTTATTGTCGTTCCTAATTATTGAAGTATTCAGAAATGGTAGTTGGCCATTGTTTTCGACTTCATAAATGCATTTGATGGTGGGGAAACGGTTGTTTAGTTTTGTTACAAAATCTTGCATATTAGCATTTTTGTGTCGAAAATCGCAAAAATGTCATCCACATACCTGTACCATACCCTTGGAAAATATTCGAACTCCTGACGGATTTCATGTTCAAATTTACTCATGAAAAGATTAGCTAAGAATGGTGATAAACAGTTGCCCATTGCCGTGCCGTCAAGTTGTTGGTACTTAATAGTTAAATATTCTTGTTTGATTTCGTTATCAAAACTATTCATCTCAAATAATTCACCAATGTACTGCTAGGTCTGTGGGATTGGTACACTAAGGAACAATGAGGTAACATCAAACAAGAATAAAATTTCACCTTCATTAACGTTCCTACCTTAAATTTTGTTTATGAAATCTAAGGAATATAGTACTTCGTTGAGATAAACCGAAACACTGATAATGGCGAGTGCAAATTTTAATAAGAAAATGGTAAATTAATGAATGAAGAAGTATAGAAATTTAGCTTAACCCTCAATCAAATAGGTATTAATTCTGGACCGTTATAAGCTGGCAGACAAGACAGGTTGCATAACGCAACACGCATGCATGCGAGTCCCTGTCCTCACTGTAACTGTAAGTTTTTGAAATCAGTTTCCATTTTCCATTGTCGGAACTTCCCTTTTCCCTTATCTGCGGTTTGAACAGCTTACAAAATAGATCCCTAGATACTAGGCGATAGATAGATAGATGTAAATACTACAATGAGAGACAAGGAAGAGACTGGTAGCTGGTCCCGTACATTTATCCACTATCCTTTTTTTTTTTGTTTAGTTATTCATCTAGGCAAGCAAACGTAGGTGGAGCAATCATCGCTTTCGTCGATCGTCGTGTTTTTCTGTCGAGAATGCAAATATTATTATATATGGCTGGACTACATCAATTCTGTCAGCAGGGGTGACGGCTCGCTGTGGAAGCTCGCCAGGCGTGTCCGCGGAGGTAGTACGCGAATCCCATCGACTAAATATCGTGGTCTTGATATCGTTAGCGATCTGCGAAAAGCGGAGGCCTTCGCCGATTACCGGGGGGGGGGGGGGCGTCTGCAGTGAGTCGCCTGATACCCTCCCTGAGCAGACACAATACAGCTCTGTTGTTAATGTTTTTAAACAACAGAAGTACCCCATCCCTCCGCCAGTGTATGATAAGTTGAGAGTCACTCCGGCGGATATCCGCAAAGCTCTCAGTCGTTTGCCGAGAAATAAAGCTCCCGGCCCGGACAATATTCCGAACTTAGTCCTGAAAAACTTGCAAAAAAAATCAATTATCTATCTTATGCATATAATTAACGCGGTAATCAGGCTGCAATATTTCCCGAAATCCTGGAAAGCAGCGTGCGTCATACATATCCCTAAACCAGGGAATGATCTCGCACTACCTTCGTCCTACCGGCCGATCTCAGTGCTGAACACCCTCGGGAAGGTAGCTGAAAGGCTAATCTTGCCGGGGATCAGTAGGGAGGTCGATCGGCTTAAAATCTTGCCCCCTGAAGTTCGGTTTTCGCGGCCGGCACGGCACCGTCATGTTGGCCGCGAAAATCGCAACTGACGTTTACGAAAGTTTCAGTGCGAGACAATCAGTGGCATTACTGCTATGGGACATCGAGAAGGCGTTCGACAGGGTGTGGCACGCGGGGTTACTGTATAAACTTCTAGCGAAGCACAACCTTCCGCTTCACATAGTATCCCTAATCGCGTCATACCTTGCCGAACGCACTTTCGTTGCAAAAGTAGATAAACACACTTCTACGAGCAGGAGACTCCTCGCAGGGGTGCCACAGGGCACAGTATGGTCCATTTATATTGCAGATATTCCTTCTCATCCCGGAACCCATAAAGCCCTATTTGCCCGTTGCCGACGATACGGCAATTTACTCCTCGCATCCTATAGCGGTAGTGGCGAAGTCAAGATTAAGCGAGCACATGAGCGTCCTTGTTCCCTATTACGAGAGGTGGAAGAGCTCCCTTAATGCGAACAAAACAGATCTCATCACTATCACACGCAAACCAAGGGATATAGATGTTACACCTCTCGTAATAGGCAACACACCTATAACACCTAAAGCTCAAGTAAAATATCTATCACGCTTGATAATAAATTGAATTTTAGTGGGCATATCAAGGCAATAATTAGCAAAAATGCGGCCATAAAGAAAGGACTGGGCTTGCTAGTGGCAAGCAGGTCTTACCTGAGCCCCTGCTAATAAGCTCGTCTTGTACAAATCTGTAGTAAGGCCTGCATTACTACACGCTGCTCCTGTGTGGTGCTCGGTGGCCCGCACACACAAGCGAAAACTTCAAATAATTCAGAATAGCTACCTGAGGGCGGCGTTTTCCTTGACTCTACGCGACCGCGTTAGAACCGAGGACCTACATGCGTGGTCTGGCGTTGGATACGTCGAAGAATACATTGATGGCCTCGCATGTAGGTTCTTTGAGCACCAAGTCAAGGGATTGCCGCTCACTGCAAACATCGCAGATAAACGCTACGACCCCGAGCACCCCATTAGGCATGGCACTATATACAGAGAGCTGACTTTATTTTACAAGCAACTAAGGCCGCCCTAAGCCCAATTCAGAAGAAACATTAAATAATACCAATAACAACATTAATCTCACCCTTTTACCAAAGTTAATCATCCAATTTTCGAAAAACACGAAAAATTAAAATACCAGAACAGGAACACTTCACCTCCGCGGGTAAGTGTCGATCTTGCCGCCTGGCCAGCCACTCACCGTGTTCGGACACAGGGGGGGCGGGGCTTGTTAAAGGTGCTGCACGTACTATAAATACGCAGCTGCGCCTTCTACATTCACACTTGACTTCCAACCACGGAAACATCCGTGTCTCCGCAGCCTGATCCGCGGGGCTCGACCTATACGATCTGAAGTTGTTGCAATACAGTAGCAGACTTATATCATTAAGTCTTTACTTGTATATAGTAGTATTAGGTCTATGTTGTACATAATGTGGTATCATTTTATCCTATGGTCTCCTGCTCCATGAGAGCATTGAAACAAGGTTTTTCTTGAGCTTTCCTTGTATAATTTCTTGGTAAGTAAACAACATACTGCAAAAAGTAGTATAATCAATATAGCTCCGGCCAACAACTTATCTGTAGCGACTTTGTAGGGAATACCCAGGGAAAGATCGAGCTACCCGCAGCACTGCTACACCTAACGTATGAATAGGGTAACATTAGCCCCCTAAGGGCGTCGTGTCCTGTTGGCCACGGTGTTGACCGAACATCGCCAGGCACAACAACAGTCCCTAGTTTAACTAGCACTAAGGCGTATTCATATATTAGGACATGCTGTTATATAATTGTTAATAATGAAATAATTTTATGATGATGATGATGCAAATATTATTTTAAGTTCTTTTTAAATTTTGGGCATGCTTTGGGTTAGTTTTATTTGGTTGCGCCTCCGGAGCGAGCGACGCGAGTGGAGGGCCGTGCGTGAAGAGAAATATTAGTGGAATGATAAAAATTTAGTAAATATGCACACATGCATGAAATATAAAATACCACTAACCTGCAGGTCCTCCATCAAAGGAAAAATGCATCTACGCAATAGGCATCGTAATTTATAAGTCTAGTTTGATACAAGACAAGACATTCTTAAATGATACATAACACAACCGTAATCACTACAGTTGTAACACACGTGTTTATCTAGCCAATCAGACGGCGTTAGTTAACTGGGGTCCTGTAACGAGGAGGCAAGCAAAATACCCTTGCGGTGAATGCCGTGAATTGTGAGATTTGTAATCCCCGAAGCCTATGTTTTAATTTATTTTAATCATTAAGATCTAATATTAAAATGTGTGCTTTCTGTCATCGGTAATATTAAAATGGATACATTTATGACAAAGTAGGTATACACCTTTATTATTTTACAGTATTTAAAAAATACAGTCAAATACAGATCATTTTTTTGCATAATATTTTTAATATACTTATTTAAAATATATATATTGTCACGGCTCGCGACCATCTGTATGTTATTGGGCTACCCTATACAACTGACTTGCTGCGTCTACGTTGTTTCCGCATGAATCATGGCATAGCGAGAACATTCCATTCCACTTCTAAAGTTATAAGAGTATTATAGAGTGTTTAATTATATACAGTGATAGGGAATAAAGAGAGGAAAAAATATTAAAAGTTGTGCATTTGTCAGAACCCACGAGAAAAATGTAACAGTATGTACCTAGACATTCATATTTTTTCCTCGTGTTACAATCGATATTGAAGCAACAAATACGGATTTGCTATTATCAAGCGGCGATGTTAATAGATTTAGTAATTTATCTTCAGTCAGGAATATGTGAATTTTGGGGAAAAACTGAAAGCGTAAAAAATAATTTAAATGACCCAATGTTTTCTAATTTAATTAAGATAGTAATAGTTATTTTTGTTACAAGTACCTAAAATGGAGTTTTTCATGACGAATCATTGCAGATAGCAATGAGATGAGTCCTGAAAAACTTCATTTAGGTACGTGTGACAAACACTATTTTTTGTTATACGCTCCCAAAATTTAATTTTTATTTATACGCTTTTTGCAATTCTTTAGGGCGCCTAAATTTGCAAATTTACCATAATTTTTGAAATCATAATGTACGACAAAGTTAGCTTAGAATTTGATATCGTAGCAGCTATTTGACAATTTTGTCATGTCACTCGAAATTTGACATTTAGACATATTCAGGAATTTTGGAATAGCCCGTAAAAGTTGCCATGAGGACTTTTAGGGACTAGGCCTAAAAAGAAGCATTTTACGGACTCAAATGAGTCTGTAAAATAGCTATTTTTGGCGGCGTATGACAAAATAGTTATTTTCCTAACAAGTGCGCTAAGTGATACTTTTCCGCACGCGACTGATGTTGACCGAACGACGCCAAGCGGAGTTCGGTCAATCAGTCGAGTGCGGAGTATTAGGAACAATATTTTTTCCACGCGCGCTGTCCAAACAAGCACAGAATAATAATGACCCGTATTTAAATAAAAGAAAAAGTATCTGTCAGTTATACCAAAGAATATTATAGTACACAATAGAAAACTCATCCCATGTTAATAGTATATTATGATATAAGTGTATAAGAGGGCCTTTAAAGCACACGCGACATATTTCAAAACACGACGCGCAGCGGAGTGTTTTGTAAGTCGCAAGGGCTTTAAAGGCATCTTATACACGTATATCATACGCTATTTTTTATTACGAATGCATCATAATCTCAAAAATGTTTTAAATATTAAACTTAAGGGATATATTGACGAATATATTATTCTGTCACATTTGACATGATCAAATGTTTCTATAGCAACCTTTAAAAATGTAGGCGCATCATAAACATCATTTTAAGCACGCTGCAGCGTGCGATAATCGTTGATTATGATGCATGCGTAATAAAAAAATTTGTATCTCCTATGGAAGCAGACTTTTCGAGCCTGCTTCCATCGAGCGAGTCTCGCCGTAAAAGCGACGGCGTGCCCGGCCACGTTGCCAAATTTGTGCGGTTGAAATTTGCCCGGCGTGGCGTCAAAGATAATAGATAATTCTACTAGGAAAATATTTGTTGGTCGTGTCGTGTTGTCACGCAGTAGCGACTTGAGTATCAAGCGTGCATGAGTAGGCGAAAACAATGAATACTCATATAATATTCTTTGGCGAAACGCAGTTTTCATTTACGTATACCTAAAATAATTATTATTGAGATTTTGAGATATTAAATTGTAATCTAGGTATGGCTTCAAATGCTGGCCATTTATGCCAATATTTAACATTTTACCACTGTATAACATGATTGACAATGGGTGATATGCATAAAATTTAGGCAAATGCTTTTACTTAATTTTTTTTTAAATAAACATACAAATTACGAACATCCAACAAGGATGGGTAAAGAGCAAAAGCAAATGCTTTATTTTATTCATTATTGTCAAAGATTTAAAAATAATTTTATTTTTGTTCAACAATAATTATAGACATCGTTGCCAAACAACGTCATCTTAAAGTTAAGGTAAATTCGAACCTAACAATTATTACCTGTACTATTACATTTTCATTGGTTAGATGTGAACAAATAATTTATTATGGGCGCTAAGTTATTTACGCGCATCACTGTAAAAAGTATATAATTTGGCGATTTCAGGTTGGCCAACACATTTTTTTTATGACACACTGGGGAGGGCTTTAATATGTGAACGGAATACACAAGGTGTCCGGGAAAATGTGAGAAATCTCCCGGGTTCAAATAGAACACGAAGAAATAACGTGACAAGTTCCTAAATTTTTTCCCCTCCCTACGGAGATATGGGCCCCTAAAGGACGCCGCTAGAAATCGTTTTTTCTTGAATAACCTCCAAAGTACTTGACATAAATTAATAAAAATTTAGTATAAAGGTCACTAGTAAGAACTCCTTAAAATAGTTGCAACATATTTAGCTTCTTTGGTTTACCAGGGGCGAACAAAATTTAACACCTTAGTGCTTATTTTTTTAACACCCTGTATGATAAAGACCCAAAAAAATGTTTGGATAGCTTGAACTTTAAGCTATAAAAAAGTATTCCCGTTTAAGAGCGATAAAATAAACCGTTTTTGTGTTGTTATCCAAAAAAAAAAAATAAGAAATCCGAAGAAATCAGTCGATTTTCTTAATAAAAAATAAAACATTAATTTCTTTATCATTTTTTTACTCGAAAACGATATTGAACAAGAATACTTTTTCTATAGCTTAAGGTTTATACTACCCACAAATATTTTTTGGTCGTTATCATACAGGGTGTTAAGAATATACGAATTAAGCTATAAACCTGAGTCCGTCCTGGTAAATTAAAAAAGCTAAATATCTTTTAAGGGCCCTATTTTAAGAGGTCCCTACTAGTGTTATCATATTACATTTTTATTAACTTACCTACATCAAGTACTTTAAAAGTTATTCAAGAAAAACCTAAAACCAGCGGCGTCCTTTGGGAGCCCATATCTCCGTAGGGATGGCCGGTAAGTAGAAAATTATAGAAACTTGTCATGTTATTTTTTCGTGTTCTATTTGAACCCGCGAGATTTCCCAGATTTTCCAAGACACCCTAACTATTTTTTAGACCCCAGTGAAATCTTTCTTTATGTTGGTAATATTCGGTGATTAAACGCGAGTGTTATTCATTAAGTTTAATGTTATTAAAAAAGTACCATATATTGACTGCTTAATTTCTTCTATTTCTGCCCTACAAAAATGTAGTTTCCAATCATGGACATTCCCATATCAATTCTTTACTTATTAACATCATCACAATATTACATTTAGTTCCTTGGCATTTCACACTGACATGACTGACAATGACAAAAGGTAAATTAGGTTAAAATGTGGGTAAAATGTACGAAATGCCTTTTAATGCTATTTTTTGCTTCACCAGTAGCACAGGGTGATTCCTTACCAAAAAAAACCGTAAATGCACAAGTTGTATTATTTTTCCTTTACTATCTTTTAAGCTCCTTGAAAAAAAAAACAAGTGAGTATCGGAAAGCAGCGAAACAAAAGCAACATGGGTTTTCTCTAATGGACTACCCTGTATATTTTGCGCTAAAAAGAAAAACTTTTCCTCCTGGCTTCAAAATAGTATATTCTGTAACTAGGAGGAAAAGCAAAACATTCCTGGACGGACGACTGTGGTAATTGCTGGACCAGGCGCAGCCGAGGCCAACAACACAGGAGTCCAGGAATGTACTTTTCCTACTAGTTGCACATGCTACTTTACACATACACATCGGAAAGGTGTCGTTTTTCGTCCGATAGGATAAAAATATATAATATGTTGACATTCAGAGTAGATGCTTCAGAAATATTCAAGTTTGAAACTCACATAATTGCAAATGGCTGCCTCGGTCAACCACGTTGACAAGTTCTAATTTGACAGCTCCAGAAAAGTGAGATACTAACAATCTAATAACAATAATAAAGCGAAAACGTTGGCTAGCCATTAGCAATTCTGTGACTAATATGTTTAATTAGGTGTATTTTTATGTGTAATATTTCTGAAACATCTATAGTTAAAAGCGATCTTATCGTGCGGGTCCAAAGGTCACAATTTTCATTAAAGACTTCATTTATGGCAGATTTTGCATGCAAAATCTGTCAAAGGCAAAGGATAATTAATGAGAAATGTGACCTTTGGACCCGCACGATATGACTGCTTTTGACTATACTCTGAATGTCAACATATTATATATTTTTGAAAGCAAGAGGAAAAGTTCTTTCTCTTTAGCGTAAAATATATAGGGTGATCCATTAGAGAAAATACATGTTGCTTTTGTTTCGCTGCTTTCCGATACTCACTTGTTTTTTTCAAAGAGCTTAAAAGATAATATAGGAAAAATAACACAAGTTTTGAATTTACGATCAATGACTCTTATGAAAGGAAAATATATTTTCACTAATTTAGTTAAAGTAACAAAAAAAAACAAAAGAATCTAGACCTCCTTGTTTTCAAGGTATTGTACAAACAATCAACGCGGTAATGATGCTGAAAAAGTGATGGTAATGGTTTTATTCTTATAAAACGGTAAAATGATGCGGAATCCACTAGTGCTGAAAATGTATTAATTGAAAACGCAACATACACAACACCTTTGGAAGAATGTGCTGTCACTTATTATACAGGGTATCTTATTAAACGAATAAAAAATAAATTTGACCATTTAGATTTCTTAAATAATTTTGAGAGCTGCAATAAAAGTAATATTCCACTTTTAAAGGATTCAAAGCAAATATTTTTTTAATTAAAAATTATGCAGGAAAATCTGGAGAATCTTTAGTTGTGTACCAAAAGATGACATAGTTGTTATTGTCCAAAAATCATTTTTATATTTCCGTAAATATTTTAATCTGTATGAGTCGAGAGAGTACCTTGCGTTAAAAATAACAGACAAAATTTTGGCATAAAATGTTTGTTGGTTGGCTGATAAAAATAATAATTGTTACAGACACAAAGTTTTATTAATAGAACAGATGGTTGTAACTAACATTTATATGTTTTGTAAATGGACATTAGATAAAAACAAAAAAAAGTTCAGCAAAAATTAAACAACCTTAAATATCAATAAAAAATATATTTTGACAATAATAAAACAATTTAGATAGGTAAATATTACAGGTAAGATTTCGACAGATTTTCAAAGTAACAATTTTTTAGAACTAAAATAGTAAAGTGTGTTTTCAAAAACACTTTCTTACTTAAAAAAAGTATTAGTCGAATATTTAGGTATTTACCACAAAACTTTAATAAGTTTACCAGTTTAGCTCCTCTGCTTTGGTTAATTTATTGTACAGATTGTTTACGTATAATGTTGCCTCCTCTGACTTGTTTATATTTTGAGCTTAAAAAAATACTGAATTTTATAGCTTTAAATATTATGTACCTATGTTACAGTGTTTGCCGAATAAGATTAGATAATCTATAAAAAGCCGACATAATGTATTTACGACTTTTTTATTTTTATGTTATTTAATAATATAATATATTCTATTTTATAGGAATAGAGTAATAATCATGGATATTGTTATTATACATGTAGTATTTTTACATTGTCTCCGGACCTATACCCACCTATGCAAATTTTCAGCTCGATATGACAATTTAAATTCGAAACTTGACCCCCATTTCCTAAATGCGGTCATGTACCGGCTTAAAACCACGATATTTTTATATTGATTTCGGCTCAGATACGTATGCAAATTTTCAGCTTCATACGACAATTTAAATTCATAATTTGACCCCCTCCTCCTAAATACGACCCTGTACCAGCTTAAAAACACGATAATTTTACATTCTTGAGGGACATATACACGTATGCAAATTTAGAGCTCGATAGAATTTAAATTGAAAATTTGGCCCCCTTCTCCTAAATACGGGCCTGTTCCAGCTCAAAAATACTATAATTATTTGACGTCTCCGGACCAAAAAACGTATGCAAATTTAATGCTCGGTACAATTTAAATTGAAAATTTGGCCCCTTTCCCCTAAATACGGGTCTGTTCCAGCTCAAAAATACTATAATCATTTTACAATGTATACGGACCAAAAAACGTATGCAAATTTAATGTTTGATACAATTTAAATTTAAAATTTGGCCCCCCTTCTCCTGAATACGGGTCTGTTCCAGCCCAAAAATGCTATAATAATTATACAATGTCTCCGGACCAAAAAACGTATGCAAATTTAATGCTCGATACACTTTAAATTAAAAATGTGGCCCCCTTCTCCTGAATACGGATCTGTTCCAGCTCAAAAATACTATAATAATTCTACAATGTCTCCGGATCAAAAAACGTATGCAAATTTAATGCCCGATCCAATTTGAATTGAAAATTTGGCCTCCTTCTCCTAAATACGGGTCTGTTCCAGCTCAAAAATACTATAATAATTTTAAAATTTATCCGGACCAAAAAACGTATGCAAATTTAATGCTCCATACAATTTAAATTTAAAATTTGACCCCCCTTCTCCTGGATACGGATCTGTTCCAGCTCAAAAATACTATAATAATTTTACAATGTCTCCGGACCAAAAAACGTATGCAAATTTAATGCTCGATGCAATTTAAATTTAAAATTTGGCCTCCCTTCTCCTGAATATGGGTCTGTTCCAGCTCAAAAATACTATAATACTTTTACAGCGTCTCCGAACCAAAAAACGTATGCAAATATAATGCTCGATACAATTTAAATTTAAAATTTGGCCCCCCTTCTCCTGAATACGGGTCTGTTCCAGCTCAAAAATATTATAATAATTTTACAATGTCCCCGGACCAAAAAACGTATGCAAATTTAATGCTCGATACAATTTAAATTTAAAATTTGGCCCCCCTTCTGAATACGGGTCTGTCCCAGCTCAAAAATACTATAATAATTTTACAATGTCTCCGGACCAAAAAACGTATGCAAATTTAATGCTCGATACAATTTAAATTTAAAATTTGGCCCCCCCCTCCTGAATACGGGTCTGTTCCAGCTCAAAAATACTATAAAAATTTTACAATGTCTCCGGACCTAAAAACGTATGCAAATTTTCAGCATAATACGACAATTTAAATTCAAAATTCTCCTCCTAAATATGGTCTTGTACCAGCATAAAAACAACAATAATTTTGCATTTTTATCCAAACTAAATACGTACGCAAAATTTCTGCCCCATCGGTTTGGGATAACTGTTTTAAAATTATGTGTGTAAATTGTGACAACTTGCCTTGGAAAATGCGAAATAATAAAATAATATTGAGTCGGTATTAGTGGGGACATTTGGCAACACTGCGTCGCGTTCCGGCCGGCGACACGAGGGTTACCGTATATTATATTCGTTTTACGGGGGCATTGATGTCTCCGTACAGATTCACAGATTGCCATTTGAATAAGCCATCTATTCGTAGTAGTATTTTCTTTGGTTATACCTACTGTTGCTTTACATGACTATTATTGTTGACATGACTTAAAAAGATATGGTTTTTGGTTTAAGTTGTAGCATCGCGAATTACGGAAGCTTTGAGAGAAAAGGGAATGATTAAGAGTTAAAACGGTTTTCTTATGTTGCATATCAATCACATTTTTCTTCCACGTGCCAGGATACATTCTGGTAAATCTTGGGGTCATTAGAACTATCCATTTTCTTAAGGCTTTCTAGCGAAGCTGAGGATTATGTTTTTGCGATACTTCGTTTTACACAGAGAGAAATTAATAACTAATTAATTTATCTCTGGTTTTACACCTAGATTTGTTTAAAATCTGTCAATCTTACAATTATAAGTATTGTTGCTTGACATAATTTTTTACTATTATACCGAGGATTTCAAAATATATGGATTTTGGTGTAAGTTACAATATCGCGAATTACGGAAACCTTTAAGGAAAAGAGTATAATTATGAATTAAAACGGTTTCTTATATTGCATAAAAGGTCCAAAAGTATAAAGTTTCTAAAAATATATGAACATTCTCTTGTCTCTGGTGATTTTAGAGAGTTTTACTTTCCCGTACACTTTCCCGCATAGCGTGCGGGAAAGTGCTACTTTGCGCACTGAATAGCTTGCGCAAAGTAGCTACTTTGCGCACGCTCGTAGAAAAAAGTAATTTTGTCATTACTACATTCTTCCGCCTCAACTGTAAGAGGGTTTTCAGATCTTACTTTATCAAATTCAATAATATTCTTGATTATAGTTACGTTTCTGAAGTGAAACTTCCTAACGCGCGCCGGGAGTAAAATTTGAAGGTCGCGAACACGGCGGGCGAACGCAGCGGGCGACAGACGATGAGCGACACGGCCTGTCGGAAGAAAAATATGAGCATATTGTTATTGGGATATCTTTGTTGGTTTACAAGATAAAAATATGGGATTTGCCCTATTACCTGGTCAAGACATAGGCGAAACTTTTGTGAAGAATAGTTTTTGTCATTTAGGCCTTCCCTTTTTGTTAATTGAGTGGCGTACGCAGCGGGCGACAGCCGATGAGCGACACGACCTGGCGGAAAACTTTTTTCCAAATCCGAGGCTAGGGCGTTTAACTTTAAGTAGTTTCACTTCTGATATGCGCACATAGTGCACACGCTTTTTTATGTTAATTTAATTTTGCAAAACCCGGTTTGAAAGAAATGTCGGTAGTTTGATTTCATTTTAGACTTTTTCTTTTATTTTTTTTGTGATGAATTTATTTTATTCGTTTTGTTATGAATATACGATTTATTTCAACTGCCTACTGTTTAAATATTTTATTTAATTAATTGACTTAAATACTATATTATTTAATCATAAAAATCATAATTATTTTTATTTCCAAAATAACCGGCAATACGTTTAGCAACAATGGTGCAACTCGGTCAACCATCGGTCAACTAACATCTCGTATTAATTTATGTCAACCGGAACCGATAGCCTTACAATGACGTCAATCAAATATTACAGTTTTGGCAAAATCGTGCCCTAAAATTGCACAATTTTTATCTACTACGTGGCACAATTAGAAATCCTCTAGTAACAACCATGAGCACCAGTGCAGTTTTATCCGGTAGACGTTTTCGAGACCACGGTCACAGGGCTTCAGAGTTGCAAGTGCATTTCATTGTTGACACACCAAATCTTTATGGTCCAGCGAATTGCTTTCACAAGCGTCTAGCGCGGCGCTACGACAATTGGCCCTCCGCTCGCTTCGCTCGCTCTGGCCCCAACCAAACAACACCAACCGAAACGAACCCTAATTCAGAACAAAAATCAAACAAAATACCCAAATTGTAAAATAAACAAAAATAACCTTAAAAAAATGAAAACATGTTTTGCCGTCGACAAGGATCGAACCAGCAACCTTCATGTCCAAGCACATGTATCTGACCACTGCACTGTTAGACCTGTTGGCAGGAAATGATTGGTCCGTAAGCGAGATTTCAGTTCATGGTGCAGTTGTGAATGAGAGGCGCGTGATTGGCCAGCTACGTGAGGTGACGCATGTCTTCGCGATGCAACCAGTTGTTTGAAAGTTAGTAGATGGTCTTGGGGTCTGCATGGTTAGCCTTCACTTCCACGACCCGGGTTCAAATCCCGTAGGTTATGGTTTTTTTTTTAAGTAAACAGTTTTTCTTGAATTTTGGGGTTTTCTTGGGTATGGCATCGGTTAGCACTTGGTTAGTTTCCTTTTATCGTTCCCCGAAGCGAGCGAAGGACCGTATACTTGCCATTTGCAGGTCTTTAAATCGCATGCATTCACAAGTGCACTACGAACTGAAATATCGCGGCCCGTAAACACACACGGTCACTTAAGTGACCGTGGTAACACAAGGGTAATTCAATACATTCTAACAATTCTGACGGTTCAACTGTCGTAACGCCGTTCGACAGACGCTTTTATTGCTTTCCACACAAGACGTTGCACGGACCGGGTCACAGGGCTTCAAAGTTGTTTTACATTTTATTTTCACGCATGGCTCTTCGCTAACTTTGCTCGCTCCGGGGCGCAACCAAACTAAACTAAGCAAAACTAACACAAATTTTTAAAAGGAAATACACAACTTTGGAAAAAAAACAGCGACGGGAATCGAACCCGGGCCGCCGCATCACAAAGACAGCATCCAACCACAGAGCTACGAAACCACTTGAAAGTAATTCATTGGACCAAAAAGAGCAAGAGGTTGCGTGGACCGGGCCACAGGCCTTTTACATTTCCGATTGTCCCGGGGCGCAACCCAACCGAACTAACCTAAGGCATGCCCAAAATCAAGAATAAAAACTTTATACAAACATAACTTTAAAAAAAGCATGTCTTGCCACTGGAATCGAACTAGGGCCGCTGGCGCCGTAACAGTAACACAGCATTAGATGTAAACAAGACGTTGCCAGTACTACATCAGATGGTTTCAGAGTTGTGCGCATCACATTGTTGATAAACATGTTTAATATCTCACTTTACGCATGGCTGTCCGCTCGCTACGGGGGCGCAACCAACAAAAACTAACCCAAGGCGTTTGTCAACAATGTAATGCGCGCGCAACTGAAGCTCTCTGATATGGTACTGCAATGTAAGGCGCGCAACTCTACAGGCCTGTGACCGGGATCTTCAAAACGTCTACTCGATAACTTGCATCTAGCCGGACCGTTCAAGATTTCATCATTCGAGCATGGTGTTGCTCTTGCGTAACAGCGCCAACGTTATTATTGTTGCAATATGTTTTGAATAGTGGCCAAGCAGTAGGATATTCAATTCAATTGCTAGTTTTTGAAAGCGCCATTTGAGTCGCTGAGATCGAGACCGATGTTTGAATGATCGAAACTTACACGGTCCAGCTAGATGCAAGTTACTCCATAAATATATGATGTGTCAACAATGTAATGCGCGCGCAACTCTGAAGCCTTGTGACCGGGGTTCGGGCAACGTCTGTGTTTGGTCACAACGAGCTAGTGTCATTTAACCATAATAAAACCGGTCACGACCAGAATCTTTAGACCAGGTCAACGCCAAGAAATGCCTATTAGGTTTGTTCTAGCAGCGATTTCAAACGGTTCCAAACCATCCGGAGCTTGCGCATAGCGATATAAGCGACGCTTATATCGTTATGCGCACACTCCAGATGGTTTTAAATCGCTGCTAGAACAAACCTATTAGTTACTCTGGCGTAAACAAAATATTTTTACCAGGTCAACGGAAAAAAACGACTATTGCCTATAAACAAGGATTTTTCGCGAATTGGGTTTAGAATATGCTAAGTTATGATGAATTAACCGTTATACGTCATATACCTATCCCCACCAACATAAATGTATGATACGCTGGATATACTTCAGTATTGTTGGCGAAAACGCTAGTTTCTCTCTGATGCAAATGACATAACTCAAGCAAAACCCAGCAGTTCGTTAACGTGCATTTCAAGGCCGGATTATGCTTGGCTAACCTAACGATGACGTCATCAACATTTCCCCTACTTCAGGTTATGTCGCGAAAACGTTAGATTATGCTCAAAACCTAAACCGTTTATGCTGGATTAACCTCGCGAAAAATTGCTTTATTTACCCAGGCGTGAACATGTGTTGGCATTTTGCTTGTCAAAATATAATCTGACTGAAGATAAAAATTGTGCTTAAGGTTCATGAGAACTTTGTTTTTCTTATAACTGGTAGAAATATATTACTCAAGGGAAATGAACGAATCTGTGTTTTAGCTCCTAACCTACCTACCTACCAACACATCTATGAAGATTTTTTTTGAAACGGAACTGGAACTGATTGTTTTCTTTTAAACCTCAAAACCAGACACTGAAAAATGCCTCTGTTTGGAAAGTCGCAAAAGGGGCCTGCTGAAGTAGTTAAGGCATTGAAAGAGGCTGTGAATTCACTTGAAAAAGGTGATAAAAAGGCAGAGAAAGCCCAAGAGGATGTATCGAAGAACCTGGTTTTGATAAAGAATATGTTATATGGAACATCTGAATCTGAACCACAGACCGATATAATTGTTGCCCAGTTAGCCCAGGAACTGTATAATAGTAATCTTTTGTTACTGTTAATTCAAAATTTAAATAGAATTGACTTTGAAGGGAAAAAAGATGTTGCACAAGTTTTTAATAACATTTTAAGGAGGCAAATTGGCACTAGGTCGCCTACTGTTGAATATATTTGTACCAAGCCTGATATATTATATACGCTTATGAATGGGTTAGTTAGATCATTTTGTACACTTGCTTATACGTAGTGTATTAGAAATGTTTTTTATTTTTTCATTCTGTTGAAATATTTTGGTGCTGTTTGTAGCAGGTATATCTTAACTAAATTTAGGCTGGTTTACTGTGGTAGTTAGTAATTGTCACTCTGTTTTTGAGACCCAAGCTGGATTCATCTTAAGTATTGTTTTATTCACAAATAGGTCTAGCTCTGATTTTCGGATGGTTTAGGGTTGTTTAGCTTTGGTTATCCAGTAGGTATCAGATAAAAAAACTTCCAACTGACTGCCAACAACAATAACTTGTACTCGAACTTATTGTCTTCTAGTATTCATTTTTACAACCGGAAAATATCTCTTAATTTGGACAATTAGACTTGATCATGATGATTTTACCTTGAATTTAGTGTATCCAAAAAATCCCACTCTTATTCCAGTTGTGTGTGACAATTAAAAAAAATACTGTGTTAATAATATTCATCTTACAAAACAAATTTGATGGTTTACACTAATATGAATAAATAAAACTGGATCTTGAATGCTCTTATAGGCAACATTTCTTGTATTGATATGGAAATATAAATCATGAGTTTCTGACATGTTTCTTTCATAATGTACCCAAAAAACATGATTGCTTTTCAACAAATTCTTTGCAAGTTTTTAAACTAAAACAAGCTTTAGATTTTTATTTATTATACCATTAGTGTTAGACAAATACCATCCAATAATTTATTCACACCTCAATGCCATTGTAGGATTATCTATACACATAAGGTACTTATTGTTTGTTGTACCTTTTGAATGCAGGAAGGATTAGAGTACCTAGTGATGCTATTAAAGAAAAAGTTATTGGAATGGTCCAGCAAATGATATATGTTTGTTAAAGAAATTTGTGCAATAGAAAATTGGCAAAATTATGTATTTTTTTGAATTTAAATATGTAAATGTTCCATTATATTTCTTATTATTTACTTTTCATTTTTAGCTACGAGCACCAAGAAATAGCTTTAAATTGTGGAACCATGTTGCGAGAATGTGCACGATATGAGGCTCTAGCAAAAATCATGTTGTATTCTGAAGATTTTTATAACTTTTTCCGATATGTAGAGGTTTCTACTTTTGATATCGCTTCTGATGCATTTTCTACTTTCAAGGTAATTATTATGTGTTTTTAAAAATTGAATAGAAGGTATTACTAAAAATTATGTAGGTACATTTTGTCTCAAGGAGCAGTCTATGAGTAGGTAACCACAAGGATATCTATGATTACATATTTTGATAACACAATTTTATTAGTCATATTAAGATTAAGTAATCTTATATCTTTTTCTTATTGTCCTCGTTATTATTATTCAAATCAGTTAGATACTGATTTCATTATTTGAGTCTATGTTTCATTACATATCTATAACTAATCCATTTTTTTGACGTCATATCATTTTATGTTTGTATTTGTATGTATGTATGTATCTATAAATGTAATTTGAAATAAAGAAATATTTTAAATTCTTAAATAAATGCTAAAGTTAACAAATGCATCTTATTATACTACCACTTTAAATGTTAATGATTATAAACTGTTTATCAATAATAATGAAAATAAATGATTAGGTAAATTAACTAATAGCAGGTACCTGTTTAATTTGCAGCATAATAAAAATACTTAAATTAATTTCTTCCTCTCTGCAATAAAAACTAAAATACTAGGACTAAAAATTTAGAACTAAAAATGTATTAGTATCATCATCGTCGACAAAAAATTATAAGAGCTTAAATAAATTGCCATTTATATTAGGCATTGAATTTCTTTTTGATATGTCTTTTTTATCGCCCTTTATTTCACTTTTACACATAGTGATTTATTTAACCTTAAATCATCCAAATTGTTTACAACAGTTTTATAAATATTATATGTTAAAGTACCCTATAAGTTCGCAGACCTTGCTGGCAGTTGGTTTGAACATTTATATTTTTCCATAGACGCTAGTAATACATTTTTTAGTTTTAATGTTTTGCCTTTCAGTCTTTTAGTTTGTTAATGCTTTAGTTTTATTGGAATTAAGAAGAAATTAATTAGTTAAATAGATACAACAATATGCTTTTTAAATTCAAGGTTTATAATAAATTGTGGTTAACAGAACTGTATTAAGAAATCCATAAAATCATTGAAAAGGGCTTTGTGACAACCATTGATATGTGATTTTAGTGAAATGTGTTCGCTTTTAGGATTAAAAATAGCTCAAAATGACATAAAAAAATTGAATGATTTGTATTTTAAAAGATTAATGGGCCGTCGCTACAGAAACTACGAAACGTCAAGTTTAAAAGAAATTACGGCATCTTAAAAAAGCTCCAAAGAGTACCTTAACAAATAAATCATCGAATAAGTCGATCTCTTAATGGACAAAACGGCATTCTGCTAAGTAATAGATTGCCCAACTTTGCCACCATTTAACCATCTCTATATGTATTATTGTTTTCGAAATTCCCCTTGTTAAGAGATTAATGGGTGTTAGTCAGTTCTAATATATTCTTTCTTTGATGCGTTTTACCATATTTTTTCTACAACAGTAAAACCGATAGGCAAACGAGAACTGAATGCCATATAAAATAAACTGCTAATATTTTTTTAAAATGCTTGCATGAAATAAGACAGTTGTTACGATGCATGCGCCGATAAAAACCGTATGCTGCGTTATTTTTCTCCTGAAATTTTGTGACCACTCATATGCTGGATGAAGCTCATTACAAAGGTGCAACAATTCACATAACATTGAACATATAAAGTTTAGCACAACTCTCTTTTTAAACACATGTAATTATGTCCCCTTAAATGCATGGAAAATATTAATCTGCTGTGTTCAGGAATTGTGTAATAAGTTATTCCCATCTAGTTATTATCAATTCCACCCATGAAAAATGTTTCTCTAAATAATGTTGGTATGATTGAAATGCAATTTAGGTGTTTCAAAAGTATTTATTGCTCCTTCTGTAACAGCTCAGATGTAATTTGTAATAATTCACTTGACTATTTTTAGATAAAAATTTGCAGGCCATACCGCAACTATATGCTTTCCTAACTTTTTCTTCAAACAAAATAGCATGTTAAATGAAGAGTAAAGGCTGTGATGATCTGGTAACACTTATAAGAAGCAACTCGCAAAGAACTATCTCAAAGGATCTTCAATAGGTGCTAACCGTAGTCTATGACTGGTGTGAAAGGAAGCAACTATCTGCGAACCTGCACAAACAGTTATAGTACCGTTCACAAGCAAGGAAAGGCTGGAAAACCTGGCCTCACTCAAAGGAGAAATTTCCATTTGCGAATACAGTGAAGCATCAGGGAATTACCCTAAATAAAACACTTAAGTGGAAGGCGCATCTGGATAAAATTGATGCAAGAGCGAATCTGTCACTATGGACCTACAGATGCATTTGTGGCAAACATGGTGCATACATCCCAAACGAATGCACTGGTTATATGTTGCGGTCATAATTCCAATAATAACATATGGAGCAGTAGCTTGGTACTCCAAGAGCTTACAGAGCTCCGCGAGAATCAAATTCAGCAACGACAAGCGTGTCTGGCAATTAGTGCCGCCTTCAGCACCACACCCACAGCTGCGCTTGAGTGTCTTCTAAATCTGCTACCTCTCCAAATAGTACTGGAGAGGGAGGCAAGATGGGCTACGTAAAGATTGACACAGGCGTTGATCGACAATCCGCAGGCGATCATCAAGATGCCCAACAAGTTGAAAAACGCTAATATGCGAGACAGTGTGTTGGGTCTTGCATCAGATGTTATGCTTACCAAAAGTAACTATTACCATGCTATGACGTCCTCCTATGAGAGAGGAACGAATGGGCAAAAGACTCGAAACATCTGAGAACAACAGAGTATAGTTGGTTCACTGATGGCTCCAAGACCAATGATGATACAGGAGCCGCTGCATGGAATAAAAATAGTAAGGTTGAGCTTAAGTGTTTCCTAGGCAAACATGCAACCATTTTTCAGGTTGAAGTTAAACCCATTGACATGACTGCGCAGTGGCTCATCGATAGAATTCTTGGACAGTCAAGCGGCTTTAAAAGCTCTTGAATCAAGCCGTTGTTTATCCAACGCAGTATGGAACTGCCAGGAACTACTCACCAAAGTGGGTAGGGGAAATAAACATACTGATATGGATACCTGGATATACAGGATATGAAGGCAACGAAAGAGCTGAGGCTCTTGCGAAGCAGGCGGTCGCAACAACCTTCATAGGACCAGTACTTGCTCACAACACAGCTAAAGAGGCCCTCTCCAGGTGGACCCAACAGCAATTTGTAGACAAATGGAGATACTTGCCGGGCCTAACTTATTCAAAGATGGCAATGAATCTGCCATCCGGAGTGAGAACCAAACAACTTCAACTTGGCCGACAGCAGGTACAGGCTGTATTTGGTATGTACACTGACCATTTTCAGCTAAGAAGCCACATGAACAAGATAGAGGGCTTTCCGAAGAAACGGAATGCCGTTTGTGCTTGGAGGACGAAGCAACAATGGAGCATGTTTTACGCCACCGTCCAGCAATGGAGAGAACCAGACAAAGTGTTTGGATATTCTCCAATTACACTTGCAGATTTGAAAACTATCCACCGCAGAGAGCTATTTGATTTCATGAAAAGCATCGAGCCTCTGGCCCAGTGGAACACAGATGTGAGCCACAATAGACGAAGAGTCGGAGTGGAGAGCCCCATTTGGGCTCGCTCATGTGTACAAATTCTATTCAAATTTATTTATTAGAAGCAATAACAAATAAATACATTCCGAGCACAAAAATCAACCATTTTCGTACTTCTTAAATATAATATATGTGTATAATGCTCCAACTACTAACACTCCGGTGCACAATGATATTTAAAATATTGTGTGTGCACCTATTTCTATAAATTAATTTATCTATTGTAGGTTATTAAATACTTTACTGACTAACAATGATAAGTATATCATATAAACACCAAAAAAATTAAAGAAGTCTTTTATATGAAAAGATCAAAACAAAACATATACCTAGTTCTAAACCAAATATAATATTTTATAGTTACTATTTACAATCCATTTCTTAACTTCAGACTTAACTTTAGAATATTTATTTCCTTTGATCCTGGCTGGAAGGTCATTAAATTTCCTAATTGTACAGTTCGTGTTTAATCCATGTGTTAAACTCTCCTTAAAGTAATTAAATCTCAGCATGAATCCTATAATTGAATTAATGTAAAGCTGCTTCGAATTAAGCACACTGCTTTCTTTAGAAACCAGATCTGTAAGATATCGTCTTTTTTTTTAAACATAATAATCTTCAAATTCCATTTTTGTACTACATATAACTTTGAAAGTGTTAATGACCGACAATTACCCCCACCTACTATCTCATAATTTAATATTGATTCAACTAAAGCAAAGTAAATGATTTTTAGCGTTTTGAAAGACAGGATGTTTCTTAATTCATAGAATTTATAGATAAGTTTCTGATTCTTTTAGTAACATAATTTACATATTCTTTCCAATTTAACTTTTCATCAAAGATTACCCCCAAGTAACTTAATTAAGATTGTCTTGTAATAAATTTGTTGCAGTTACATTGTATCTCAATATTACAGTGTGCTTCGTACATCTTTAAGTTCTGAAAGTCAGGCAATGTACGTGCAGAAAGAGAGAAGGCCACAAATTGAGTTTTGTCCAAGTTCAAAGAACGTAAGCTTGTATCAAGCCATTTCTTAAGTTTATTCATTGCTGATTCTGCTTCTTCTTTTACCATTTCCCGTTATCACCATTTATAATTTTTGCAGTGTCATGAGTAAAGCACAAGACAATGTCTTCACCCAATAATTTCAGAAGCCCATTAATATACACGGTGTCCCATATAAGAATGCACACTACAGGGATCTCGGAAACCAGAAGAGATACAAAGATGATTAAATTAGAGAAAAGGCGTGCCTTGCTGAATCCTACAACGTCATACTTTGGAATCTAAAAAAAATCCGATTACTTCCGAAGATATTTGGGAAAACCCGAATTTTCCCGATTTCGTTTTTATTTATTTCTGCCTTTATTTCAAAAGACATAACAATGCAAATTTCACATTTCCATTGCTACTTTTCCTGCTCTTCAAGTTGGTGTTATTAGATTTTCAATCTGACGTTTCGTTTCTTTGCAACCATAATCAACTTTGTTTTTTCAAATAGTCGAAAAAAATTATTTTATTCCTAAAAAACACTAATTTTAATCCCAAATCCAACGACATATCGCTCCTTACATTCATCCGACGTTTCGGCTGGAAAAAACCATCATCAATGTTATTTAATGATGATTACGAAGGAACTAAACGTGGGATCAAAAATCTAATTAAGTCATGAGGTAGAGGACAAAAATTGGCATGTGAATTTTATTGTGATCTATCCTTTTCATTAAAATCTGAAAAAAATTAATCATATTTTAAATTTCAAGAATTCGTAGATGGCAATTATTCTTTTTTTTAAGGCTTTAATAAAGAAAATTGATCAAAATAAAATTCACATTCTTATGCCATTTTGCCTCCTCTACATGTTGACGTAATTAGATTTTTGATCCGACGTTTCGTTTCTTCGTTATCATCATCAAATACAATTGATGATGGTTTTTTTATCCGAAACGTCGGATAAATGTAAATAGCGATATGTTGTTGAATTTAGGATTGAAATTAGAGTTTTTTAGGAATAAAATTAATTTTTTCGACTATTTAAAAAAACAAAGTTGATGATGGTTGCTAAGAAACGAAACGTCAGATTGAAAATGTAATAACACCAAGTTGAAGAGCAGGAAAAGTGGCAATGGGAAAGTGAAATTTGTATTGTCATATCTTTTCAAATAAAGTCAGAAAAAAATAAAAACGAAATCGAGAAAATTCGGGTTTTCTCAAATATCTTCGGAAGTAATCGGATTTTTTTACATTTCGAAGCATGACGTTGTAGGGTTCAGCAAGGCACACCTTTTCTCTAATTTAATCATCTTTGTACCTCTTCTGGTTTGCGAGATCCCTGTACTGTGCATTCTTATATGGGACACCGTGTATATAATAAATAATAAAGGTGCAAGGACTGTACCCCTTCAACTGAAATTGTATCGCTTTCCCGATCTGCAATTTTTGTACTTTGAATCTTGTCACTCAAATAAGATTTAATTAGCCTGTTTGTGATACCACGAATTCCTATATTATCGAAATGATTCAGAAGTGGTAAAATAATGGAACTCTGTAAAACATGAGGGAAAACACCTGTACTAAAAATAAGACTTATTATGTGTTTCAGCGGCCCTATTAATGAATCTTTATATGCTTTAATTAAATCAGAAGAAATATTGTCCTCCCCACCCTTTACTCCATTATTCAATCCCATTATAGCCTTCTCTACATCATCATGCGAGACAGGACTAAAAAAAATGATCGAATCCCCCTCTCCTCCACACAATCCATCTCCTGACCATTCTGTTTTATTTCTTCAGCCAATCTTTTTCCAATACTACCAAAATAATAATTAAATTCATTTGCTATCATCTTTTTATCCGTCAATTCTATATTAGAAATATTCCAATGACCTGTGTAGATTTATGTTGTTTGTTTGTGATGTGACCATTGTCTATTTATATTGTTTGTTTCCCTTCATGGATACGTTCTTCGTTTCCACTAACACCGTGTCGAAAGCGCTCTGTTACGCTGTTTTAGGAAGTCTTTATTGCATTAAAAGCTTTGCATGGAATACAAAATGTGTTTCATTTGGTAAGATAGCCTGAATTTAAATCCTAGTGCTGCTATTTTTGACATATTTGTGGGGTTCTCCTGATATGCTTTTAGAAACTACAGCTATCATCTACCCAAACATCCATTTCACACAATAAAAGAGAAATAAGTATTTATTTAAATAAGAAATGTTAAGCTCAGTGTGAATCTATCATCCAAACAGGTCATATTTCTTATTCAAATTCAAAACAAGCTTTATTATCCAAAGTAAATTAATTTTACCTATTGACAAAGCAAAACAAATGTGAGGAACAATAAAATTGTCAAATTAGCAAAAGCATTATAGTCAAGTCAACTGTACAAAGGCACTAAAATCAAAAGACAAAACATCCAACCTAAGATTACACGTTATATAAAAATACAAACAGACAATTAAAACTAAGACATGATTAAAAACCTATGGAACAAATAAAAATTAAATATCACAGCTTCAAGTTATCAGTCCAAAATTCAGACATGTTTTAACATGCCCTACCCAACAACAACCTTTTCACCTCTCTTTTGAGAAATTTGAATTTGATTTTACTTTCAATTTTCCTGAGTTTTAGAGGAAGGGAATTAAACATTTTTTTACTTGCATAAAATAGTGCATTTTTTGTTAGTGCTGAATGAGGTATAGGTAATGGTACAACACGGGATGATCTGGTGTATTTCCTGAAGTAATAGAATGGCTCTACTTTGACTGGATCAAACAACATGTCTCCAAAATGAACAGAGAGCACATAGTTAAAATCCGTCGAGATTTACAAAATGGTCCGCAAGATTAAAATGCATTGATTCCACACAAATATCTAAGTGCTCTCTTTTTAGTAAGACAAACAGTGATTGAAAAAGATAATTGCTGCATGAAACCCCAAAAACAGATGCCACAACGGAGACGAGCCTCGACAGAAGCAAAATAAACCCCCCGGCTATTCCTTCACCCAACTCATAAGCCACGATTCCCACTGCGTAACAGCCACGTGCGACTCGCTTAGAGGTTTCCAATATTCCATCAATATACAATCCCAAGAACTTATGCACCCCTTGCACTTCAATAGGCTCTGAGTTCAGGGTGCAGTCTGGAAGGGTACATTTAAAAGACACGATGTTGGTCTTTCCCACATTCAGCTAAACCGTTGCTCCTACGCCAGTCTTCAAGAATTTCCATATCAGAGCATATTGCTCTATGAAGATCATCTGCTGACTTATTATGCCACAAAATTGTGGTGTCATCGGCGAACATGGAAATTTTCCCGATATGCCGATATTGGGAAGGTCATTGACATAAATCAGGAATTAGTTGACTACAGTTCAGTGGCGGATTTACCCTAAGGCCCGGTAGGCCCGGGCCTGTCAAATCGTGTCAAAAATAGTATATTACGTACCTAGGCCAGTAAAGTAAGGGGCGGCTGATAGCTTGGGGCCTAGGGCGGCCGAGACTGCAAATCCGCCACTGCTACAGTTACATATATTATTGAAGTAGTTATACATAAGCTTTATAATTTTAGTCAGTTTGTAATTTTGCATCAAAATTTGAGATTCGTGCAATACATCAAAATCGCTTCAATTTTAATTAAAACTTGAATTTAATATAGAACTGCCTAAGTAAACAATCACTGCCCTGTTTTAAAAATTTTTATATATCTATATACGCATATATGTGTTTCCAAACATTTTTTATAAATAATACCTATCCAATTTCTTTACTTTTAGGAACTTCTGACAAGACATAAAATTTTGTGTGCTGACTTTTTAGAAGTAAACTATGACAAAGTTTTTAGCCATTATCAGAGACTATTGAATTCTGAGAATTATGTTACAAGGCGTCAAAGCTTGAAACTTCTTGGAGAACTGCTGCTCGATAGGCACAATTTCACCGTAAGTGCAAAAGTGTATTAAGTGGCATATATCTACTGTTAATTTGGACATAACTGTGTGCCAAAATCGCATCCCCGTTATGGCTGATATTTTTAAATAATAGATGATGATAGCAGATTAAGATTCTTGGTTAGCGACGTTCTGTCAAGAACAGTCTTATTCCTATCTGAAATATATGAATAGAAGAGACAAACAATACTCTCCTAAAACCCTTCGACTTTAAAAACCTCCTTAAAACAAGCAAGGATTATTCTTGAGCGTAGTCTATATTTCTCATTCAAACGGACATACTTTCAATTAATTCTATATTTTGTAATATGATATCTTTTAAATTTATTTTGGAATGGTTCTCTTAAGTTCAAAAACTTCTTTTTGGTTGTTTTTCATTCAAAGTCATTGTTATCGTTTCTTTTTTTGCAAGAAAATGTGGGAAGCAAGGTCAACTCAATGAAATTCCGCGCCTCACACACTGAATAACATAATATTTCTGAGTAAAAAAGGTTTAATAGAACTGCTTGTAAATCATGTAAAATGGACTTCATCTAATGTTGCATGCGAACCTAAGAAAATAAATTATAGCCTACCACTATGCTTTATGTAAGTGATCTACTAAAAACTCAAACTACATAATTATCTACTTAAACTTTTTAATTGCTCAAACAGGTGTAAAATATTTTAAAGTAGTTTCCAACACAAATTTTTAGGATAGTATTGAAATGTCACACCCCAACTATGCCCAGTCAGTTTTTAAAAAAATTCAACCAAAATATTCAAATCATTTTCGTGTTACTGTTGACTGTCGAACAAAAAATCCTTCAAAGATGCATAAATTCATAAACTTATAGATCTTTAGAAAAAATTCAACAACAAAAATACAGTATACTTGGTATATCAATGTCACATCGAACAATGTAATTGGCTATAAGGAGGACTACTAACATCTTTTTTCAGGTAATGACCCGGTATATATCAAATCCAGACAACTTAAAACTTATGATGAATATGTTGAAAGAGCGGTCTAGGAATATCCAGTTTGAGGCCTTCCATGTTTTTAAGGTACTTGACAAATCTTGAAAATTTATTTAATATGTTTATTTAATCCATGTATTTTTAGGTGTTTGTAGCTAATCCTAATAAACCTAAACCTATCTTGGATATTTTACTCCGAAACCAAGAGAAATTGGTAGAATTTTTAATGAAGTTTCATACAGATAGAGCTGAAGACGAACAGTTTAATGATGAAAAAGCTTACCTAATTAGACAAATAAAAGAGCTTAAGCCCATACCAGGACACTAACTATCTGATTAATGTTTTTTTTTAAATAATTTTGATTCCTGTAATATTATTGTTGCTAGAAATTTGAATTATTATTAGTACGAAAAAATTTGCTAAACTTTTAATGAGAGATTGTGTAGGAGAAATCTTAAAATATTTATTAGTAACATGGCTTAAATTAAAGAGTATTCATTATAATTTTAGATGATCAAATAAATAGTTTAGGTTTTTATTTTAATAGACTCTTGTCGAATGTTTTTGTTTCTTATCCCGTTTGTCAATTTCGTACATTATATTCCTTTATATTTTTTTCGGCGTTATTCATTGCTTAATTTTGTCCGCCTATTCAGCTTTTTATTCAAATAGTTGGGCTATGAAATGGAACCCTGATAAGAAACTGGTCAAATTGTATTATTTATATAGTTCTCAAATATTGAATATAAATTCATTGTATTGTTTACTTTTGAGTTTTATTTTTGCATAGTGCTTTCTTGCAATAAAGGACTCTCTGTATAATGTATCAAGTTTTAATCTGCGCTAAAGAACATGAAGTTACGCGTTCAGTAAGTATATTTAGGTATCAAATTGTTGTGCTAAACGTGTATTATATTCGCCGTTTTTACACATACCTGCCGCTATAAATTGTATCTGTATGTCAGACTATGCACGAATTTGACTTTGATAAATTCAAAAAACTAGACGAGATGCACGAGCTTTTTACTGTTAACGTTATAATTTCATTTACTAATCATTTCCAGATTTTTTTTAACAATGGAAGCAGAAACGGAGTGGAAACTGGTAACAGCATGAATCCTTCACAACGATATGGAATACATCTACAATATATCACTCTATAATATTGTGAACTACTAAAAATCATAAACCTACTAATTAAATATCACCCTGTCCTAAGTTTGAACTTGACAAATGTTATATAAACATTCACTGTTAATTATAAACAACTTGAGCTTTCTACGGGAGCGATTTCAATAATTAATGAAGCAGCCATCAGCATTTTGCAACATATAAATACGCAGGCAAAAGCCAAGTTCATCAGGCTTTCGGGTCTCTCATCCGCTCAATCTAGCTGGGGGCAGTACATAGGTACGTCTTCTACTTGTTCTATCCCCACAACCCCCATATCTGTGAACACCTGTGCACAGGCACAGGACAATCAGATCCTTGCTTAAGCTGGATGGACGTATGCACAGGTATACGACAACCGGGGATTCTGAAAAGTAGAGAGAGTCGAATTTACGAGTGAAGTATCAGAATTTCCAGCAAAGGGATAGTTTTTGGGGATTTTTAAAAAGTAGTGCAAGTGCCTTAAAAATCTGTGATAAACTTAAACCAGAAAGACTTACCTTATAAATATCAACGAATACATAAATAAGACAATAATGACGTCGCATTCTAGAAAAACTTTGAACTAAGCGTCCCTCAAGAAGACATGCATTTAACAGTGTAAACTCTTAATTCATTTATAAACTCAAACACTCCTTTATTAATATACAGTCTAACCGTTGTTAAGTTTGTTTGTAAATAAACTTGTTATTGTTTTTATGAATGAGTCTCCTTTATTATCTCTTCTCAACTTGATGTAGTGCGATCCCAAACCTGGGCTACTCTCCTGCACGCTAAATAAGGCGTGGAGTCGCAAGTAAAAAATACATATCGTGACAATACTTTCAGATTTTACTTAGATATAATTAAAATACTAATGCGCACTGTATAGCAACCCCATTGCCAGAACAAGTGACGAATATACATACATTTTGTTTTTGGATCCTTAGATTCTTGAAATAATAATAATTACTTGCTCACCTTGCTTATGGGTTACATCTTATAAAGAATGTGTTCGTATATAGCAGGGATTGTGTAATAATAAAATGCTAGAACTTGCGTGAGCAGATGCTAATGAGTCTATGAAAATCTTTTTAGGACGAGAAATGGCAAATACCTTTACCATGCTGCCATTAATTTATTATCATGAGAAAAGACTAATAAAGCATTAATTGTAGCAAATTTATTTATTTTTCTTTTAGAATACAGCACACAGCAACCTCAAACCATACTGCAACACATATTTTCCAGCAGAAAATGTTTAAACATTTTGTTATTTTTTAAATTTTCATCACAATTTCGAAGTCGCAAAATATAAAAGAACTATTTGCAGCTTCCTAAGGTTTCAGGATGAAATTAATAATTTATTTCCAGGGAAAGTTATATTTATTCCCCCGATGATATTGGTTGTACCAGAGTATAACAAACCATGTTATTTATACTCTGGTTGTACCATCCTATATTCAGCGAATACCGAAAACCGCGCTTTACGAGTGTGTATTAACAATTGTTTAATAGTAGTAATATAACAAGTGCAATAAAAATTACCGATAATTGTCGTTAAATATGCATGAATGCAAGTTAAGTTGAAAAAACGCACGAGTGTATGTTAGTGCACAATTGGTTTTTTCAGTTTAACTTGCATGCGTGAAGATTTGGCGAAAATTATAGGTAATTTTCATTGCAAGAGTTAGGTATATTTTATCAGAAAAATTCATGTCATTGTCACTTACACATTTATGTGTATATATAAATCACTTTTCTATGGTTTTAAACGAGAATGTCGCGATTCGGGAACGCTTCTGCGATGGAAACTGAAAGAAATATAGAAGAACTTGCACCAAAAAAAAATCAAAAAAGTCTATATGGAAACAATTTGAAGAGTTCTGCTTCCAGAGAGGCTACGTATTGGAGAAAAAAAACATCCACAGAAAATCTGGCTAGAAGATTGGGCAAGTAATATGCGCAAAAAAGATGGGTCATACTACAAAGAACGTGTTAGACTATGCGAAATGTGGTTGCAAAACTAGTTCAAGAAAAATTTTGCCGTTCTTTTGTAGTTGTTATAGATCCATTTGCAGATATAAGGTTCAATAAGTCTGCAAGAGATGCCATAGGGACGCTGTTCGACGGAAATTGCAGGTTGAGTAAAAAAAGAAAAACCAGTTCGTCAAGCATTCAGTTACGTTGAATTTTTGAAAAAATGGATACTTTATGACGAAAATACACCAATTGGACTTCAGAAGAATGTTTCCAGTTTTATCATACCAATTGGCTTTCCGAGGAGGTGAAGCATGTAGCTGTTTAATCGAATTTTTTGAAGAGGAAAAACAACGATGGATCACTAACAAATAGGATTGAATACGACCCTATATTTTCGAAAACATGTGAAGGTGTGAATCGCAGTTTAACGGACAGCAAATGGCTTATAAGGAACACTGCTAATGAAGACATCTACCCTGTCAGGTAAACCATATCTTTCTAACGTTTTCCCAAAACTTTTTAATAAAAAATACTGTTTTTCGTACAGATTATACAGAACATTGATTTCAAAAAAGGGAGGCAATATAAAGACAACCCGTCTTTTTCTCACAAGTAATCTGGATTGGCAGAAAAAGGCCGTATGGTACAAAAACTGTCCGGTTGGTAGGAACGAACTCTTAAAGTGGACAGGCATTTCAGCTAAAGAAATTGGCCTGGACATCACAAAATTTAAATTTACTAATCATTCTCATCGGGCCAGTACCGTAACGCAGTTAGCAAAAACCGGAGTAAATGAAAATCAGTTAACAAAAAGTATGGGTCATAGCAATGTAAATTCAATAAAACCTTACTTACAACTGGACAAAGACTTTCACGAAGAGTAGATAAAGAAAATGAGAGAAAATAGGAATTTGAACGGATTCAATGTTACTTCAGTTTCATCATCGGCCTCAACCCAGGTAGCACATGACGGTCAAAAGACGTCATCACATAAGTCCAAATGACGTCAAACATACGTCCAACAAGACCTCAAAAAGACGTCGTAATGTCACATCCAAAAGACATCATGTTCTGACGCCCATTGGACGTCCCATTTGAAACTAAATAGACTTAAAATAGTCGATATAATGACGACTAAATGACGTCAAAAAGACGTGATATTCTGATGTCCATTGGACATTTACTTTTTTGAGTTACGTAGTTACTATTTAGAATAAAGCAATGTTGTTATTAAATGTGTTCCTTCATTTTGACATACAGTAATTTGAAACTAAATAGACTTAAAATGGTCGATATAGTGACGTCAAATAGACGTACAAGGCTATCCAACGAGGACTAAACAAGGCGATTTTTTGACTTTCCCTGTACTTTTATACAAAAAAAAATTAAATAGCCATCTTATGTAATTTTCTCCCGCGAATTCGGATATGTTCAGCAAAAAACAATTGAACATCAAATAAAAGTGCTAGGGATCACTTTGATATTTTTTTAAATGGAACACCCTGTATATTACTACATTTTTGGACTCTCTAGAAAAATCTAAACACATTTTGTGTATAATATCCTAAACATATCTTTAGCTGTTTGCCAAATATTGACAGTTGAAAGTCGGGTATTTTGACACTTTGACAGGCTCTAAAATCTAAACCGCACAAGATAAAAAACACGGTTTGCACATTCCTATCTTAAGTTTTCCTAAACTATCGAATGACAGAGTATCTTCGAATTTGACCTGCGGATAAAATTAATCGGAACTTTTAAACCTCCGGTTAAATTCAAAGTTACTATCATTCGATAGCTTATGAAAATCCAAGATAGGAATGTGCAAACCGTTTTCTTTGCTCTCGTGTGGTTTAGATTTTAAAGCCTGTCAAAATGCCCGACTTTCAACTGTCAATATTTGGTAAACAGCAGAAGATAGGTATAGAATATTATACACAAAATGTGTTTATATTTTTCTAGAGAGCCCAAAAATGTAGTAATATACAGGGTGTTCCATTTAAAAATATATCAATGTGACCCCTAGCACTTTTATTTGATGTTCAATTGTTGTTTGCTGAACATATCCGAATTCGCGGAGAAAATTACATAAGATGGCTATTTCAGTTTTTTTTTTATAAAAGTACAGGGAAAGTAAAAAAAAACGCCTTGTCTAGTCCTCGTTGGATAACCCTGTACAAATATGGACGCCCACAAAATTTCAAAATTAATTTTTATCCTACAGGGTGTCCCATTTTCGATGATATTACGGGGTATCTCACTTACCTACGAGTAAAGATAGAGTGCTACTTTTTTGTGAAAAGAATGATGGTATAGACAAAGTTTTCATAGCCCGCTTCGTTTCTGATATACAGGGCGAAAATGAAAATACTACATTTAGGACCCCCCTGGTATCTCCGTTATCCTTTAACATATAGCAAAGCTAAAAAATTGCTCTGATACAATTTTTTACGTAGAATCTAGTGGCGTGATCAGATTTTTGCTGTGAGCTGTCAATTTTTAGCTATAAATCAAAGTTTTATATTTTTAATGGAACACCCTGTATATTTTTCTTCCATTTGATTGGAAATTGTATAAGTTTTATAAAAATGTATAATACATTATATGTGTTTTAAATGATAAACCTAAAATTCATAATTTCACAAAATGTGTCTCTATACGACACTCTTGTATTTGTTTAATGGAACACTGTATATTTTTCTTTCGTTTGATTGGAAATTTAATAAGCTTTATAATAGTATATTATGATATAAGTGTATAAGAGGGCCTTTAAAGCACGCGCGATATATTTCAAAACACGACGCGCAGCGGAGTGCTTTGTAAGTCGCAAGGGCTTTAAAGGCCTCTTATACACGTATCTCATACGCTATTTTTTATTACGAATGCATTATATTCTCAAAAATGTTTTACTTTTTTGAGTTACGTAGTTACTATTTAGAATAAAGCAATGTCGTTATTAAATGTGTTCCTTCATTTTGACATACAGTAATTTAAACAGCTGGTAAATATCTAGGTAACAAAGGTAGACCAAATGTTTCTATAGCAACCTTTAAAAAAGAAGGCGCATCATAAACATCATTTTAAGCACGCTGCAGCGTGCTATAATCGTTGATTATGATGCATGTGTAATAAAATAGTTATTTATGATATAAGTGCTAAAAGTGACATTTTATTGTGAGAAGGGAAGTTTGGGACACGACGCCGAAGGCGGAGTGTCGCATCCCTTCGAACAAAATAAAATCACTTTTAGCACATATAGCATACACTATTTTTTCTACAAACACCATTCACAGTATAAATCAAAGCATGTCTTACGTTATTAAATTTATAAAATATCCTTTTGAAATCAAATTATTCATGAAGTTTATTGTTGCTACGGTAACGAAAATTCGACCGTTTGTTGAAAAGTATCTAACTTCAAATCTCGTGACATGGGAAGTGATCAAGAAAATGAATTTCTCCCGGCGCGCGGCGGATAACGAAGAAGCTGCTAATAAAGTCACTTTCGAGTTATTGCCTAGTAAGTCAAAGCAACAGTACGAGTTTTCGTATAACCGCTTCATGAGATGGTGCGATCTGAAAAATGTTAGTGGCAAGTTCAGTGAAAAAATGCTTTTGGCATAAATTTTCGCACCAGTGCTAAAAGTAAATTACTTTTAGCACCAGTGCCGTAAAGTGACATTTTAGACACTGACAGCATGCGTTAAAAATTATACTTTTAGTGACGTTTGTAGAAAATAGTATATTATGATATAAGTGTATAAGAGGGCATTTAAAGCACGCGCGACATTTCAAAACACGACGCGCAGCGGAGTGTTTTGTAAGTCGCAAGGGCTTTAAAGGCCTCTTATACACGTATCTCATACGCTATTTTTTATTACGAATGCATCATATTCTCAAAAATGTTTTACTTTTTTGAGTTACGTAGTTACTATTTAGAATAAAGCAATGTCGTTATTAAATGTGTTCCTTCATTTTGACATACAATAATTTAAACAGCAGGTAACAAAGGTAGACCAAATGTTTCTATAGCAACCTTTAAAAAAGGAGGCGCATCATAAACATCATTTTAAGCACGCTGCAGCGTGCGATAATCGTTGATTATGATGCATGTGTAATAAAATAGTATATTATGATATAAGTGTATAAGAAGGCCTCTTATACACGTATATCATACGCTAGTTTTTGTTACGAATGCATCATATTCTCAAAAATGTTTTACTTTTTTGAGTTACGTAGTTACTATTTAGAATAAAGCAATGTTGTTTTTAAATGTGATCCTTCATTTTGACATATAGTAATTTAAACGGCAGGTAAATATCTAGGTAAAAAAGGTAGATCAAATGTTTCTATAGCAACCTTTAAAAAGTAGGCTTATCATAAACATCATTTTAAGCACGCTGCAGCGTGCGATAATCGTTGATTATGATGCATGCGTAATAAAGAAATATATAATACATGATATGTATTTTATATAATAAGCCTAAATTTCTATACGACACTCTCGATCAGTGGCGGATTTACCTTAAGGCCCGGGCCTAGGGCGGTCAGATTTTAAGTTGGCAGTAAAGTAATTTCATTATGTAGTCTATATGGTGGATGGTGTGAAAGGGGCGGCTGATAGCTTGGGGCCTAGGGCGGCCGAGACTGCAAATCCGCCACTGCTCTCGATGAGTATAGTATAATTGTCTTTTAAACAACGGTATAAGAATTAGTAGGCAGATATTATTAGAACAATGGAATGATAATTTTTTATTGGCAAGACCTGTCAGTGGCAAAATTTATATTTTCTGTGTAATGTTGTATTTTCGACGACGGCTGAAAATGAAAATTCTCAATATTTTGAAAAATTTGACATGTTAGTCTGCTTTATACAGAGCAATGAAAACTTCCGCGAAGCTTCTCAGCTATATTTCAATAAGTTTGTTTGAATATTTATTTACCTTTTGACTTATTTGAGTTTATTTTTATTTAAGTATCATTTTAATTTATAGATATCCCGAAAAAAGGCAATCTGATCATTTAATGTTTTCCGAAATAAAGAAAAAATTGGTAGAACAAGGAACGTTGCCTCCGTCTTTACCGCGATTTTCCTTATTATACGTTTTTCGTAGGGGCCGGATAAACGTTCCATGTTCTCATTATTCCCGAAACCATGAAATGACCAGGTTGTCTTCTTTCGGGATATCTATTAATTGATATGATACTTACATAAAAAATAAAGTCAATTAAATCAAAAGGTAAATAAATATTCAATCAAACGTATTGAAATATAGCTGAGAAGCTTCACGGGAGTTTTCATTGCTCTGGATAAATTACAAGTCATATTTTTCAAAATATTGATAATCTTCGTTTTCAGCCATTCTAAAAAATACAATATTACACAGAAAATATAAATTTTGTAAGTGACAGGTCTTATTTATGCCTGATAATACTGCACATGTGCGGATTATAGATAATTTGCACTAGTACAGTATTATCGCGTAACTTTGATATGATTGGCTAAACACAACAATGACTAGCAGGTATTTTATTATTAAAATGTCAATTTTGACAGATGAATAACATTTTCGATAAAATTTTACGTTGGCCGTAGCTAGCTTGTTTTGATTTAAAACTGTCGTGAGGAACGCCACTATATTTAGCTGAGAATTATCAAATTTTCTTATATCGAGGAAAGCGCTTTAAATCAAATAAATTGCCATATTGTGTCCACGTATATAATGTTTAGGCCACTTTTCCTGTATTTCTGAAGTTATACCAACTTGTAGAGAATACGAAATCACATATAAAAAACCATCTCAACAAACTGTTAATAATATTACTTCTTTTAGCTCAAGAAATTTGTTGTTTTTTAAAATGTTAATTTAATCATCTAATATAATTGTAGACATGTGGCCTATAACGTAAAATTTGCATATGCTTTTGAATCTTAAAGTCCCAGTAGATTTATATTAATGAGCATATTTAGATATTTGTAACAATTAAGAAATATTATATTTAATCGATCGCTATTGTTGCTTTCACGTTTGGTTTTTCTGTGTATGTACTTATATTTTCACCTTTGACCTATCTAATGTCATACTTTATAGTTTTATAAAAAAAAAATTGTATCTGTAGGCCAACGAACAACCTATATTGGTATTTCACCGAAACGTTATCACAGAATACCAGTTAGGTTTAAATCATATGCAAATAATAATGAAAGAAGTGTCGATATAATGCTGACTTTTTGGAAGTCACTTGAAATTTTCCGGATTTATTACTACTTATAGGAAGAAGTGTTTTCGATCTAGTAGGGGCTGAATTAGAGAAGGGCCCAAAATGGCCGTTCGTCTAAAGTGTCAGAACTCCTACTACGCAACGTTGCGCTTTACACTATATAGCATTTGATATCAATGAAATCCAAAGATATTTTCCAACAAAAAGTTTATATTTGATAATATAACATTAACAATAAAATAAAAATTCTGTATGCATCGATACAAATAGTATCATATTATCTAATCTTATTATACATGCACTTTACAATCTAGAATCTAGATCCTCTAGTACCTTCATTCATCAAATGGATTTTTTGAGATTACAAACGTAATCGTTTGATATCTTCCGATCTAAAGTCGCTCCTAAAACAAAGATTTATAATCGTTATCGATTTTAAGTTATATGTATAAATAAAATTATTCAGTCTAAGTACAATCTGATAAACGAGTAAAACAATAAAGTACTTTCGGAATACAAAAATAGTAATATTTAAAATCAAAAACATTTATTTTGTAGCATGAACAAACAATAATATTTTTGAGATATGTAGTCTCGTTTGTCGGCATGGTGTGGACCCCCCCCCCCCCCCCCTCTCTGCATTAGTTCCTAAAGCCAAAGCCAAAAACAATACTCTTTTTTTAAACAACAAGCTTACTTTCTAACAGGTCTTCCGATATTGTGGAACAAGTGATTTATTGTCATAGTCAAGTCAAATATCATTGGAAAGGCTTTTGTGTGAATATGTCCAGAAAATACTATTTTATCTGCAAAGCAGAATTTTTCAAGATCTCATCAACCTCCCGAAAAGAATCGTATAAGATTATTTCTATTTATATCTATAAAGTGCAACTAAAAACTATCGGATAAATTAATTAATTGAAAACCCCTTTATCTTTGACAATGTCAGATCACTAATTTACTTAATCCCTATAAATAGATAGGCTTAAATAACGTTTGTATGAAGAAGGGCCAAATTCGATAGGACTTATCACAAATCTAAGACACCAGGCTTAAATCACTGTAGGTGCAATAAGCTTTAGGAACCCGCAAAATAGCCCTGTACTAGCGTATACTGGTACTATTCTTTTAAAAGTTTTTAAATTTTATGCCACAAATGAATTATTTTTAGACAAGAAAAGCTAGTAAACGAAATTTAAGCACATTTTTATTACTGTCAAAATCAAAATTTTGTACCGCACCAGTATCTCACAAGCAGCAGTTAAAAGTATTCAGCCTAAGTACAATCTGATAAATCAGCAAAACAATAAAGTACTTCTACATGCGAAATACAAAAAAAGTAATATTCAAAATCAAATATTTTGTAGCATAACATAACCCAAACTAACCCAAACCAAATTATAGTTAAGTTAAGATATGGGGTTTGAACAGAGGCCTACAATAATCACGGGGTTTAGCTTTAGAGATATAGCTAACAGACCTTTACTGAATCATGATCGTAACCTTTTGTTTGTAGTACAGAACATAAATATATGCATTTCTGTTTTAAAACGTACTATTATCGAATTTGTTGCATACTCTATATATGAAGACACTAAAAGACCAACTTTCTTCGAAAATGTTTTTTCTATCGACACATTTGACAAAAACGTTGTATTATTATCAGGTAAATGAAAGCGTATTTGAAAACATACTATGATCATTTATTTTATTAGCCTGGAATATCCGATTTGTTTAATATTAATACTATAGGAGGGAGGGCAAATTGTAATTTGTTCATGACGTGTCTGATCATTGATTATTATTTTTGTTACATAACAAAACATAGTAATTTATTCATTCTAAAAAAACTACATTTTAAACATCTTCAACATCAAAATGGCTTTATTGTCTTAATTATAAATACAATCTTAGACAAAGTAACTCTAGATTCCTTAAGTGAACTCAGACCAAATAAAATTGCATTACAAATTGACAAAACAGACACCGGTAAAAGGAGTCAAAATATAAAATCACCCGTATAACGATAATAAACTACCCACGACATTAAGAAAAGAGAAAAAAATATATGATTAATCATCAACGTCATACTTTTTCGTTAAATAATGTAAATAGTAAAAAACATTTGAGTAGGTACGTCAAGTAACAATGAAAAATTATAGATATAAAGAAAACCTCAAACAAGTACATCATTGAAAACTCATTGCAAGAATGGTAAGCCCTAGGAAGTACTCTACTTACAAACGTTAAATCTAATTAGTATCTAACTGTGTTGGGGTTTGGAACCTTCGGCAAAAAGCACTAAAACAGTTTTATCCGCAATACCGAAATAGAATTTTTGCACTCGACGCCTGTTTCGCTAACCATGTTAGCATCATCAGGAGATGATTAAGACGGTCTTAATCATCTCCTGATGATGCTAACATGGTTAGCGAAACGCGCGTCGAGTGCAAAAAATCGGTTTCGGAATTGTGGATAAAACTCTGTTTAGTAGTATAACTGTCAAAAACTGGAACAGAAGTTTCAGATGTCGTGAAGATTGAGTGATATTTTAAATACAGAAACTATCACACTAAAATATTGCAACAATAGCCAAAGCAAAAAGATGGATACAAAAATGAACAGGAGACAGCGCAAGCATCTTATAACTAAATATCATAATCAACACTAATAACACAAACTTAGTGAAAGAAATTTAGTCGATTTATTAAAGCTTGAAAAACTAAAAGGACTCGTTAAAAATTCGCCAATAGAATAATAAGCCCTCCCAGTATGTCTAGGCAGCCCTTGATAGAACAATTTAATGTAGACTGTAGTAGGGCATTTTCTAGACATGTAGAATAATTAGCCTTTGAAGGGTTTCAAAGGGAGTAGTGGAGTCAAACAGCTTTGGGTTTGTACTGACTTTATTAACAATTTGATTTGTATTTATACAAAAAAGTTCCTAATCTAAATACTATAAAACATATGTACCTACATGTATACAAACATTATTATTTAATTGTTACGCACGGTTGCCTCCTTCGTTGTGTAATTTGCTGCGGTACAGTTTTCTGGGTCGACGTATAGCTAGGATGCGGTCTCAGCAGACCTAATACGTCAAGCTTGTTTGAAATTATTGAGTTTATTTTTGTTGGAGAATAATTACTATACAGTGCGGCAAGAAATGGCTAATGGAGATTAGACATTGTAAGATACTGCTTAACTTCCCTCCTGAATCCCCTTCCACAGGAGATCTTTCTAAGACAAATTGGAAGCATGTTGAATATTTTTTTGACATTAAACATAATTGACCTTTAAAACAGATCTGACCTGGGAATGGGGCGCGTGTTTGTGTGTGTATTTCTTATAGAATATGTCGATTTAGTCAGAACCTCGATTTGGTATTTCTCGCAAATCAGACATGCTATTTCTAGTATCAACAAGCATGGCAAAGTTAAGATATTGAAGGCTATAAGCAGATCCCTAGCAAAAGTCAGACAGATATATCTAATAGATCTTTTCTGAATCATGAACGTAGAATTAAATAAATAATTTGAACAACTACCCTAAAAACATAATTCATACATTCAGTATGTGCTGTTCGAATTTCAATTTCTCATCTATATGAATTCCTAGAAACTTATTCACGCAAGCATTGCTGACTGGCTGATCCTGCAATTTCATGTCGCTAATTGCGCCTTAATCTTACTGATGTTAAACGTAAGTAAATTCGCATCAAACTAGTTTATTCTAGCCGATCAGGTTGACTATCATGCCACAAAATAGCAGTGTCGTGTTTACCATGGAAGCTCGGGAAGCACAGCTTGCCTACTGCAAATGGTTTATTATTAATTAATTCGATAACGATAATAAAAATATATCGATTTGAAATTTCTGTATTAGCAACAAAGTTTCTCTCTTGAATCCGCGCTCTTGTTCTATTTGTCAAACACCGCTACATCCAAGCCACTTAATTGAATCCGAGCACTCTTTCATTACCCGCATAAGTATACGAGTCCGCCCGCCGTGTTTCTCGTTGAATCTTGGAATCTGCTGTTCTCCAGCTTAACAGGACTAACGTAATTTTGCATTTGATTCCATTGAACTCAGGCGTGTCTAGAATAATTTAAGTAATTTCGGTTCGTCGCTAATCCGACGTGAAATACAGAAAATTTTCTTAGTTTTTTAGTTATTAGTATATTGTTACTTTTCATTTGGACATTATTATTTTTATTTGGACATAATTAGTGCTTTCGTGCTTTAAAAAAACCTTTATAATCGTATTTTTACCGACAGCCTGTAAGCTGCGATGCGACAGATTATGGCGACTTCCGCGTTCGATGATTTAAGTGTTGCCGGTACTTCGGGATCAGCTTTGTTTCCTTTGGGTTCATGTCATGATACAAAGAATAACAGGTATGATATTCCCGAGTGCCCAATTCGGTCGAGTTCGCGCATTACGTCACAATGAGAGTTATCTGAAATAGTTGCCATAAGAACTGTTATATTGATTATATTTAATTGACGATTATTAGACATTTGAATAAAAACGCTATTAATATATCACTGTTTTGGGTTTATTTAGGTTAATGAAAGGTATTTTATTATTTTGATTTGTTAATAAACTAAATACATAATCAATATACATCAAAATTGAGAAATAATGTTCAATATATGGAATGCACATATAAGAGATAGCATGCATAGAAATGTTATAAATAAGAAACAAATCTTTAGCAACGAAGATTTTATCAAAAGAAATTTATAGAATAATTTAAATTCTTGTTAATTGACATTTCAGCAGAGTTGCTACTATATACACTTTATTATCGATGATTATAGCAGGGAACATAAAGAAATATTAGGTATTATAATAGATATATAGTTGATATTATAAGGGAAGGTATAGTGGATTGGTTTTGTTTCACAGATGGAAAGATCTACTTATTTACCTCCTCATATCGGAATTGTATTTATTTAAAAATGACAAAAAAATAAAACAAGGCTTTTTAGACAAACTTTTTATTTATTTTTTTTATAACATTTATTTAATACAACTCAATATTACAATACAATAAATATATAAATCCCTAATCAGTGCTTTAAGCTCTAGCCTCGAACATACTAATTACAACTTTTGTGTCGGAGAGATTCTAACTAATATTTAGATACCACTTAAATAGTTTTATAAAAACATTATAATTTATTTATTTATTTATTCTTGTATCAACAAGTTTTACAAAGCCAATAATAGATACAATCAAACTAAAAACTAAACCTACAAACTAGGAACATATCCTTATATCTATTTCTCCTTTTATTTGTTTCTTAAACAATTCAACTGAAATACAATACTACAATACCTATTAAAATTATTACACAGCCTTATCAATGGAGAATCTTTATAAAGATTAGTTCTAGGCAAGGTTCTAGGTGCATACATAAATAACAAATCTGTACATCTCGTATTTGCCTGAACAACTCTAAAAAGGATTCTTTTTAAAAACTCCTTACTATCAATGTAAACATTTATCAATTTATAAAGAAAATAATTAATAAGATTTCTAATATTTTCCAGTACTCTACTGTATGATTTACATGCTTGCACTTAAGCCTATATTTGTATTAGTCATTATTTTGCAAATGTTATTTTGGGACCTACTTAGTGTTATATTTACGTACATCACAACAACAATGTTAATATTAGAAATTTGTTTTGTCAGTATTGATTTTTAATTTATTGTAAAACCAGTTCAGATACAACTTTAGGTCATCATTTACAAGCCTATTTAATGCATTAACTTCCCCACCTGTGTATACCAAAGCTGTATCATCAGCAAAAGTAAAGTACCGTGCCATAAGTCCTGCACATCTTAAATTAAATACATATAGTGAAAAGATTAATGGCCCCAGAACCGAGCCCTGCGGCACACCACAATCACTGGGTAAAATATCAGTACTGAAGTCTTTCGCAGATCTACAAAAACAGTTACAAATAATTGTTTATTATCCAATGTTTTATATATGTAATCCACAAAATCCATTGTTGCACTAGCACTGAGCAATGATATCTTCCACAAACTTCTTCGATTCTCTCTTCGAAAGCCTCTCCTGTCTTTTTACCTGGTTTACAGATAAATCTTTTGATTTTGGCAGATGAAGACAAGGTACTGCATTGCGCTTTAGACTGGGTCCTTTTTTATGTTCGTATTGCAACAATTCATGTTGCAAATTTATTTCATGGTCTTCTGACTTGAAATATTTTCAACAAATTCTCGAGGTTTTAGTATTAAAATGGTCTTTACGGCAACAAGCAGTAACCCATGGTTTTTCAACAATATTGTCTTTGAGAGAAGCATGACATCTTACAGATTTCTCAGCACGTTTTGTCTGATTGTCACTCAGACAACCACCTACAGCACAACGCATTTTTAATATGTGTAGTTTATAACTAACCTTAAAAATGCAAAAAATCACAAATTAATGTTGTCGTAATTACTTGCTCAATAATTAATTGTTTATGATACCTCATATAACTTTTAAAACAACAAAATAAGTTACTATTGTCCACACAAAGTCACACTAACTAATAGTTCAAAATAGTTTTAATAACCTGATTTGTTTTAAGTTTTTTTACACTAAAGAGTCTCCAAATTCAACTTAAATGTCACAACTCTCATAAAATGCTGACAAAACACCACAAAATACACGGCAAAATAAACAAAGCTTAAAATATCATGAAAGTCCCCTTGTAAACCGGTGGATTTTAATGGCGGCAACTCTCATTGTGACGTCGACAGGAGCGAGTCAGCTGATATTGGCGTGCGCAATATCATACCTGTTATTCTTTGTATCATGGGTTCATGTGACTGTATTGTATCAATACCTCCTACAACTAGACCAACTAGCTAATATCAAAATTAGCAGTGACGTCATCAAAAGTGGTCTATACTTTTTTGCCATAAGAAAAGCATTAAGAGGAGCCCAGTAAAAGTATTAATTATTTTATCGCGCCTACTTCCGTATTTAACATTGATTGTCAGGCTGGGCGACTGGAATGTCAATTCCCATCTCGACGTCCTGTATCCGGTGCTGCCAGATTGGGCGCTTTATCACAATTTGAGCTACTCACTGTAGTTTGCCACAAATTATTTTTCAAAGAAAATCAGAAAAGTAAATATATAAAAACCGGAAAGTGAAGCAATAACGGAATCAAAACCTTTAAGAAAATAAACGTCGCTAACCAATAACCTAATTATTTTGTATAAATATTTAGTTCCATTTAAAAACATAATTTCAAATGTCATTCAACAAATGCTGTAAAAATTAAAGCCCAACTAAATATACGTTAAATAGTTTACATCCCAAATAATGTATGAAACTAACTCTAAATCTGGAAACACTGCCTTCTGTCAGTTGGCGTACTTTCGACGTTCGACCGGCTTCTTAATTATTGTTCTGTTCGATTTTGATTGTTTTTCTGTTAATTTCTTTATAATATCAGTAATTTGGTATGTTTAAATTTATGTGAAGAATGCTGTGCGGTGGAAACTAGCCCAAAAAACCCAAAGTTCATGTTTTTAGCTTTCCAAAATGTTTGGACTTGACCTGTTGCTCTCGTGTAATAAGAGATTATTTTGTGCTCGTTCATTGTGTACAGCAAGTTTATAAAATTTGTTCCTGTTAGCTAATTTTGGGGTAAGTGATATTTAGTGTAATTATGCCACAAAAAGGCTGTAATGCAATGTTTGCTATATGCCCTCGGTGGTCAAAAAACTTCATTAACTAAAACGAGACAAAATATTAAAACATAGGTATTCCCTTAGTTTAAAGGCCATTTTTCCATCATTTAAAGAAAGGCAAAATGTAATCATTTTATTATAGAGGCTCTGAAAGGTTTTCTTAATAATTTGTCACATTCACAAGACACAGCAGGGCAACTGAAATGCCAGTTAATCACTTATTTAAGTGGATATTGCTGTAATATTGTTTTAATAAAAAAATTATGTTGCGAATTTTGCAAAGAAAATTTAACTTTAAATGAACCTTGTGTTATAGAAGATTCTTACAATTTTATTAATTCCTTAAGTCGTGGAGCTCTTTTATATCCTCGTGAAAAATAGTGGTCGTAGTTTCAACAGCCTATATTATATTTAAAAAACTGATTAATGAGTTCGAAGACACATTTTTAGATATTTACAATAAAAAGTATTTTCTTTGTGAACTGTTGTTAAACTATCTAAATCAAAACAGCCTTTTGACTCCTTTTGGAAATTGTAAAAATCACCTAAAAATTGATGTTTCAAAAATTTTTCTTTGAAACATTTCAAATACACTTCTTTCTTAACAATTATTGTTCTAAACATAATCATAATCTTCTGGGTAAAAAGAAAAAAAGAAACTGGAGATTTTTAATAAATAAATATTAGACTCCAATAATATACCGAGTAATATACCAAATCTAACATAAAAAAGTAATAATCTGTAAACCCCTTAAAGATAGCTAGACTTCATGAATTCATGACACTCTCCATACAAAAAGGACCAATTGACTAACGTCAGTGACTAAAATTTTAATAACTTAAGCTCAACATAGGTCATTTTCAAGTTTTACTCAGCACTGTGTACCTACCCTCTATTTATACATGTGAATACATGTCCTCTATATTTTCTACAACAGAATCGAGACCCGGTATAATACGTATTATATAATATACCTAATCCACATGACACAAATATTAATTGTTTCCCTAACATATCTACAACAAATTAGATGTAACCAACATTATTCATCAGTTTAAACGAACCAGGTTTTACTTACCTCAGATTCAAGATGGATTTAATTTCCGTCGGGGTTAATCTCCAAGTAATAGCACCGTCATTATTACCCCAATAATCATTTATTTCATCAATATGGTCAAAATTTAAAACAGTAGCTATTTGTGTTAACCTCGCAAATTGATCTCTTGCTGACCAATAAGTGCCAGAAGTTATATATCCTGCTAACGACCTGACTTCTTTGTCTAGCACTAATCCACCTAACTAGAAATTAAAAACCAATATACACACACAATGAATGTCAGAATTTCGTAGATTAAACTAACCCATCCTACATTTATTATCAGAAATATAAAAAAATGTGAAATAATAGTTACAACCGATTCGTCAGGATTTCTTCCTAGAAAAAGCAAAGGAATGTCACAAATGGGAAAAGTCGATACAAAAAATTATGCATATAATTTCACAATAGGATTACTTACCCGGTTAAACTGGCTCTTCATAATAACTTTTTCAAGTCGCTGAGATACTTCTACAGTTACCACTTGGATAAAATGGTCGTAATTATTTGAACTTAAAATCTCCTTAAATGACGATAGTAGAGTATCTAAGTTCATAATGAGCGTTTGTACAAATGATTCCCCTGCTTCATAAGCAGACAGTTCATCCTAAAAAATAATACATGGCAATAGTAATATCACACCATTGGAGCCAAAAGCAAATAAATATTCACGATTCAGTGCCTCTCAATACATAAGAGTTTTGGCAACCACTATAAAACTTCTTCAATTTTTATATGGCGGATACGCCCCATTTAATTTTGTTAAATTACGTCTGGCGTCCTCCACCACTCCACTTTAAGAGATTATGTAAAATGTACGAACGAAAGAAAAATCAAAATTAAGGTGCAGAAAACCCTTTTTTCTAATTTGTCATTTATCTACCATACGCTCTCTAGAGACCATCCCAGGAACTTGAAACTAATTTCAAGCCATTTCTCTTGGCCACTATTAGTATTTTTTTTCCAAAAGCTGTACGATTAACCGTTTCTAAGGCATAGCTGTACGATTAACCGTTTCTAAGGTTAGCCGGTATAAATGCAGTCGGTAATCATGGCAAAGACATGCCGAAAAAATAGTGCTAACAAATCTCGAAAACTGAAATCGCGGCAACAGTGGCGTAAATTTAGTAGTTGGTGACGATGTATCATAAATAATTTTACACTATACTATCTGTACTTTTTTAATGAGATTCACTAAGATACTGCTTTTTAATTAAGATAAAAACTTACGACCAATCAAAATGTGACATCACAGCAATATTCGCTCAAGGTCAAAAATGTCCATGGGTATGACAATTTTGACAGTTCATAGGAATCGTTAACTTAGTAAATTTTGAAAGATACAGTACATATTTTTCCTTAATATGATTGGACGTAGAAAAAAATAGTGTATGCAAACATTTATGGCTATTAAGACACTTGCTTTCGGCTCGGATCATACTCGTGTGTCAATAGTAATTATTAGATACTCATGGCGCAATATATTATTAAAGTTTAGTTCATCAATACTCAATAAGTATCCGCTTGAATACATCCTGTAACATTTGTCTGGTCTGAACAAGGAAAATTTCGCCTAAATTTAAAACTAAATATTTTCTTAACCAGACGTGATATCGACCTACGGTTCTTAATGACTAATAGATTTATCACTTAGGAAAACTTTCCAATGTTGGATTTTTTAAAACTTTAAAAAAATTTTATATACAGGGTGTCAAAGAAAACGGCGGTCTTTGCTCCAATTTCAATAGCATGTAATTTTCAGAATAATTTTTTCAGATTTTGTCACTGTACGTCAATTGAATCACTGGTCCATAACAAAGAAAGTAGTTTGTCAAATTTTGGATATCTGCCATATTTTAAGAGATATTGATTTTTTGTAAAACCTTGTTTTTTTTTCAACTTTTTGGTAGCTAGACCCCACTGTGCGTTGTATTGTGCAAACTTTATAAGTGATTATCATTATACCTTACGAAAAGCTTGTTTATGTTCAGTAAAAACAATTGTTCCTAAATGTTGTGATGTGCAGTGGCGAACTTATAATCACTTATATTATGGTTTATGAGTATCTCACAATTTTCCCCGATTGTTTTGTATTAGAAAGTACTCGCCTCTAGATTAAGCAAGTTTTTTCCATATTTTTTATTTTTTAATATTGTATGTATCTACAAGTAATTTTTTAAAAAATTATAATTTTTTAGTTTAATTTTTGGAAAAATGTTATTTATTTATTTCTAATACACTATTCCTTAAATTCGTTTTGAAAACCCTTAAAATTAAATATCACTGTTTGATTTTACGAACGAGTACTTTTCAATACAAAACAATCGTGAAAAATTGTGAGATACTTATAAATCATAGACATATTAAGTGATTATAAGTACGCCACTGCACATCACAACATTTAGAATTTTTTTATTGAACATAAACAAGTTTCTCGTAAGGTATATCTAATAATCACTTACAAAGTTTGCACGATACAACGCACAGTGTGGTTTAACTACCAAAAAGTTGAAAAAGCAAGGATTAACAACAAAAAAATCGGTATCTATTAAAATAAAGCAGATATCAAAAATTTGACGACTACTTTCTTTGCTATGGACCAGTGATCAATTGATGTACAGTGACAAAATTTTCAAAGATTATTAGCAAAGTTACATGCTATTGAAATTGGAGCAAAAATCATCGCCTTCTTTGGCACCCTGTATATAAAAAAATTTTACAGTAAAAAAATTCAAAATTGGAAATTTTTTCTTAAGGGACAAATCTATTAGCCATTAAAAATCAGGGATCGATATCATGACTGGTTAAGAAAATATTTAGTTTTAAATTTGGGCGAAATTTTCCTTGTTCCAAAGCAAATGGCCAGCAGTTTAGTAGTGATACAAGCACACAGAATTTCAGTATATGCTCATTTAGGCTAATTCAAACATCTGACCATTTTCCGTTGAGAGAAAACTAAGATTGTGGCTCAACCTGATCAGTGATGATTAAAAATAAAAATGGATAATTACGTACTTCAGTTAGCTGATGACTGAAATTCAAAAAATTGTCCACCCAAGGATTAACCCTAGGTTTGATTGCTGTGCTCTTCAACTGTTGAATTCCGTATTCTATTATTTCGTTTAGTCTAGCGCTAACAGAAGATATTCCAGATAAACAGCTTTCTAATTTTCCTCGTTCTTTCATGCTCATATTAGGGCAAGCCCCTTCTATTTCCTTCATTATACTGTCGACTAATGCAGTAACGTATTCTGTACTGCTGTCAGCATTATTCAGAGCGACCTAAAAATAAGTGTAAGTGAAAATAGCTTTAAAATAGTAGAATGTTCGAAATATTAGGCAACTTTTGTTCCTGGATATGTTTATCTTCCCACATACATTATACAATATGCAAGATAACGCTTTTAGTAACAAGTTGTGAACCACCAGTTAAAGTAGAAAAATAAAATCATTTAATGTTTAGAAAGCAAGCAGAAAAATTAAAAACTTAAACGCGATACCAAGGGTTGAAATATCTCTTCAAGAAATAAGAAATATTATTTAAATAAGACGTTTATTGGGATGAATCTTAAAATATTTTGCAATTAAGGGTAACACACAGAATTAGTATACAGTAAGCTCAGATAATAAGACCTAGGGTAAAAGTCGTTCGTGTTCTTAATAAATACATAATGTAAAAAACTAGCAGAATATTTGCGTAAAGAGAGATGCAAGGATATTGTAAATCATATGCTGGATCTCTAGGATTATCTGATATGCTTCTGACTCTAAGAAACATCGTAATGTCTATATGTTCATATACACTAATGCCTCCAATCAACAACATCTAGAAAGGACCAAGCGCTAACAAAATTTTAGCTCGTGACGTATTGCCTGTAGGCCTTTGCTATTTGGAGCGAAGATGTAGGAGGTAGGGTTTCGGGTGGAAGCAGTGGCGGCTCGTGACCTGTTAAAGAGGCAGTGCTGCTCAGGGGGAGGCAAAATCGAAACACTTGTATACACTCGGAAAAGGGCGCCGGAGGTGCAAATATGCGCGAATATTTTTAGAATTTTCAAGGTCAAACGGCGTAAAATGATGAATTAGAAATTCGCCCAGCAAAAATATTTCATTAAAAAAATTGGTTTTGTTACATACATTTTCCCCTTTTTTGATACGATCAACAAAATCCTTGTCAAAAACTATTTTAAATATCTAATTATCCAAGTAGGGAATGAGGCGCCCTAGCGCCTTACCTCACTGGCTTCTACTATTTTAGCTGAATACCAAATAACGATATGTATAAAAAGGTACTGAATGAAACTAGGAAAATTTTAATAATATTTTTAAATTTACATATTAACTAGCGAGTTAACTATGAAATTATACTTTTTCATGTCCTCACTTATTTAAACTTAAGCCAACCTTATTAGGTTCAAGACTTAGGTTAATTAGAAAATTATTTTGTGCCGTGTTAAAAGAACGCCGCGGGCGGCATTAAATTTGTAAATAATTTACCTAATTTTGATTTTCGTACGGGTTTTTAGATTAAACATTTCAGTAAAAAAAATAAATATGTATAGGTATTCATTGCGAGAGTGTTTGCCGTGTTGCAGACAAACACATTAAAACTTTATAGAAAAAATAAAAACGGCCGCCCCTAAAAATCGGCCTCCCGAGGCGTCTGCCTCGCCACCTCACCGCCGGGTCTGGTGAACTGTAGCTAATAAAGCACATTCCACAGCATTTTGAATATGATTTTTCGAATTTTCATGTTTCTTTATTTTTTCCGTTAAATGTACCAAGTCTCTTACACCTGTCTCCGACCATGTTTGATCACCTCCGAAAACTACACATGGAAAGCAAAAAAGGTAATTTTTTATTGCATCCTCAAATCCAGTCATTTCGAGAATAAATCTCTTTATTAAAGTGACGTGTGTAAGGTTTTCCTCTGCTAACACCGCCTATCTCAATAGAAATATCTGATAATGGCCTACCTCTATTTTTCAATTCAAGTTTTTCCTCTTAAGTGTATTTAAAAAATCTTTTAACGTTCACTAAATTATGCACTACATCCATTTGTATCAAAGGCTACAGTCTACAGGGTGTCCAAAAAAGTATGCAACATATGGGAAACTTCTTTATTATTGGATTCTCAGAAAATTTTATTCTTCATAAAAGTTGGTGCTTGCCCTAAAACTGTAAATGATCATTTCAAATTTTACGTACTGCTTTTAGTGCGGACGCAAATGTCATTTTTCCGAAATTGCGTCAAGAGTAAAGTACCTTAATTTATAAAGATACAGCAAAATCTTATAAGGAAAAGTTCTTCCAAATTAAAAAAGTAATCTAAATATGAAATTTGAGTTAAGTACATCAGTTTTTAAGTTCCCTCTTTTTTTCTCGTTTTTTTACTTAAATTTACGCCATCGGTGAATGCTTTGTTCTTTTGTTTTTAGTATACTTGCCAAGCAACTTCAAAATTTATTTAAAGTAGGCTCTAGTTACATAGTTGCATAATGTTTCCGTTTTTACAGAGATAAAAGCCAGTTTAGGTATCAGTGTGTTGCAAACACATTTAAACAATTTTGGTACAAAATAATTGTCCACAATAATTATTACAAAATACAATTGGAATGACTGACTCAATAATAATTAATTTCATATGTCAGAGCGAAGTAAAATTATTGCTATTGATTTGTTTTTATTCGCAATGCATGGCCTACTCTTCAAGATCAAATATTTTATATGGCTTTTTAGGATACTTGGGCATATTTTACTTATCGGGTGGAAAAGATAAATAAATTATTAGTTGTTTTACATGAAATGAAAAGAGTTAGACCCAACTCTTTTCATTTCATGTAAAACATTCATGATTTTGAGTGGAAAAAATTTGGAATCAAAAGTGTTTAAATGTGTTTGCAACACACTGATACCCAAACTGGCTATTATCTCTGGAAAAACTGCACCATTATGCAACTATGTAACTAATTTCTATCTTAAATAAATTTTGAAGTTACTTGGCAAGTATACTAATAACAAAAGAACAAAACATTCTCCAGTGGCGTAACGTTAGAGAAAAAATCGAGAAAAAAAAAGAATAATTAAAAGTTGATGTACTTAACTCAAATTTCATATTTAGATTACTTTTTTAATTTGGAAGAACTTTTCCTTATAAGAATTTGTTGTATCTTTATAAATTAAGGTACTTTACTCTTGACGCGATTGCGGAAAAATGACATTTGAGCCCGCACTAAAAGCAGTATGGAAAATATGAAATACTCATTTACTGTTTTAGCGCAAGCACCAACTTTTATCAAGAATAAAATTTTCTGAGAAACCAATAATAAAAAAGTTTTCCATATGTTGCATACTTTTTTGGACACACTGTATACAACACAGCAACCTACTTACAATAACAAGAAACAAAAATTATACAATACAACTACAACAAACTAGACACTTCAATTACTTAATAAATGTCTCTTCAAATTAGCTATATAAAACGCGCGCGAGATTATATTTGTAAAAACCGGCAAGTACTGTCACGAATTCAGCTAAATAATTGCGAATTTTTCCCTATTAAAATTAAATAGCTCGTTGCTGCGAATTGACAACTGTATCATTCTTTAGGTTGAGAAGAATAGCTGTGCACGAATAATAGCAGTCCAGATAAGGACATTCACATATCGTCGCGAGGAAATTCTATTAAATTTACTGGTGAACTGTAGTCCGTCTAGAGTATACACCGGCCGGCATCGGCGGCGTGTTCGCAGTGTATATTAGCGGAGATGGCATATATAATAGCAGTCCCGGCCGAAAATTGGGTGTTTTAAGTTTACATTATTATTTTGATGAATCGTTAATTATTTAGTGTAAGGATAAGAAATTATTCAAATAGCTTCTTCAAAATTTTGGAGGTTCTGCAGCTCTGCAGTTCTTATGTACCAGCCGTCCCTGTTCACAGTAGTCTTTTGATTAGATTAGTTCAAAACCGTTTGGGTTAGTTGTTTCAAAAATAAGTATATTGTATGTGTACGAAAAAATTTTAAACCGTAACAATATAATATATTGTTGAACCTACTTTATAAGTATAATAAATGCCTACAAAAAGTTATTAAGAATGTTCAACTTTTTTATGGCTAGTAAATTTTACCACCTGGTAAAAGCTACCGGCCCTTAATACCTTCTTAATCATTTAATTAAATTAGCTACTAGAATAAAAATAGTAAAATAATGCTCATTCTAGCATCAAATGGCTCTTAATTTATACTCTTACACAATTTCCACCTTATTTGCTTTCTAAATTCTGCAACCAAATAAGTTACCCAGTAAAGAATATCCTAGGGTACCTACATAGAAAACAAATTATTTGACACTCAAAATTATAAAACAACAAATAAATCTTTTCACAGTTCATGGAACATTTTAAAATCATATGTAATTCCATTTTCATCTTAACTGAATTGAATAAACCAATATAAAAGTCAGTATTTTATATTGTAACTTTTTTTAAATATCTACTATAAAATTTTTGCTTTGGGTAGTATAAAAAAGCAAATGATGCATTTCCCGCCCATTTTCTAATACATTATATTATAGCATTTAAAGGTGAACCATAAAGATTATGCATCCATATCTGTTTTTGTTGTATCATGGTGATTTAGGTTATTTATAACTCCGCCCCTGACGTGCAAAATTTCGTTAAGTAAACCAACCAAAGAAAATAATTGCGTGTTATTATTTTAATTTCTGGATAATTATGAGAGGCATCTAAAAACATTAAACAAATTTTAGAAGACTGTTAAGTAAATGCTTAACATAATTGATAATCCACTTGTGCAAATTTATTAATCTTTATAAGTAAATCGAAAGCGATGCTTCCAATTTCGTTTACTGAATTTTCACTTGTTTAGTGATAAAAACTACGTTTTCACATTATAACATTAAAAAA
>MU182322.1:161843-231336 GCA_016904865.1 Pissodes strobi
AGGAAAGTGCAAACCATTTTGCTCTATCTTTAGCCGTTTAGATTTTACAGGCTGTCAAACTTGGTAAATGGTCGATTTTCAACTGTCAATATTTCAAAAACAGTAACAGATAGGTATAGGACATTATTTATGAAATATGTCTAGAATTCTCCGCAAAACCCAAATATGCAATAATATATAGGGTGTTCCATTTTAAAAAATATAATTTTGTTTAATCCCGCATTTATGGGACACCCTGTATACAACAGTGCTATGCCATAAAAAACTTCACTTCATCTCCTTTATTTTTTGTATTGAACGTTTTTTTCTAAAATGTCAGTTGAGAAAGTTAAAGGGGGGTTCCATTTATAGTGAAACACCCGGTACCACCAAAAGAAAAAAATTAGAAACACATCTAATACCAAAATTACCTAGGTTGCAAAGGGAAACAATGTGTTTCATTATACCCTAAACCATGTTTTGACGCTGGAACAGTATCTTAATTTCACTTGTTTTGACATTATGACTGTCCACATTTTCCAACCTACTTAAGACGTCATTATAAATCGTTAACATGTTATTCATTGAAAATGCGATACTAGTTATTTATATAAAATATATCCTTATTAGTAATTCTTAATCTAGTCTTTGGCACATATATAAAGGTCTTCTTGTAGAAATCATTTGAAACAGGAACGTTTCCAACATTACCCTGTATGAGACTGTAGTATATTCAGTTTAAGGTTAATTTAATAATAAGAAGATAAGAGGTGGGGGCATACCATGAGAACGGCAAGTCGGCCACGGGAACGCGCCGACCTATTGTAGTCAGTCGATAAATTACAATAAACCAAATCATAGATTAGAAGTTGGTGTTTCAGTTACCCAAATTAGATCCAGGATATTACATGGCGACGAGGAATTTTTTTTGTGTATAGTGTTTCATATTAAACACACACCAAAAAGAACGTCGGAACCCATACGGCAATTAGTATAATAACCAAAGGTTTAGTGATCGACGCGAATAAAAATATGGCGGCCGAAAATGTCGGGCAGTTGCGCGAATTCGACCCAATAAACTCTGACTGGACAATCTATAAAAAACGCATTGAAAATTATTTTGTAGCTAATGACATTAAAGACGATAGTCGTAAAAGAGCAATTCTTTTAAACTTATTAAATGAGGAAGCGTATAAATTGGTGTTTGACTTGTGCCTTCCTGATGAGCCAGAAAAGAAGTCGTATTCTACCCTAATAGAGCTAATATCCGAACATTTCAAACCTAATTTGTCGGTGTTCACGAATCGTTATAAATTTTACTCGGCTCGTAAATTGCAAACCGAAAGTGCCAAAGAGTGGGCGGCTCGTCTTCGACACTTAGCGTCGAGCTGTGATTTCGAAACAAATGTGTTAAAAGTGGTATTAAGAGATCTTTTTATTGTCGGATATGATCATGGTGTAGTGCAGGATCGATTACTGGAAGAGAAAAATACCATTACATTTATGGACATAGTCAATATTGCGGCAGCAAAGTCTGCAACTCAACCGTTTAGCGAGGTTGCCGCAGGTACTAGTTTCATTAAGCAGGAGTCAGAGTTACTTTATTCAGGAAACAAAGGTAAGGTCTCTTATAATAATTCTTATACGGGGCCACCATCTGGGCCAAGTTCCAGAAATTCCCAAACACAGTGCGTCGTTTGTGGACGTAGAAACCGCCGTTCGGAAGTTTGTTCCTTTCGGGAGTGTTACTGTCATTTTTGCAAGAAAAAAGGACATCTGGCTTCGGTGTGTCCGCAAAAGAAACAGGAAAGAAACTCTAAAATACTAAATGGACAAAATTATTTAGAATCGGAAAATTATTCTTTATATAATTTGGATTACAAAACTAATCCTATAAAAATCGATTTATTCATTCAAAATAAAAAAATAACCTTTCATCTAGATACGGGTGCTAGTTTCAGTGTTATATCGGAAAAAATACATTTGAATTTTTTTAATGAAAAACCACTGAATTGAACGAATCATATTTTTAATTTATATAATGGAAATAAAATAGTTCCTTTAGGTTATATTACGTGTACTGTTAATTACGACAATAAGGAACATGATTTAGACATATATGTTATTAAAGATGCTGCCGGCCCACCCCTGTTAGGACGTGATTTTTTCAATATTTTTAAGTTACAAATTTCAAACCTAAATTTTTTTGATTTACCGTCTGATGTTAATACCTTGGTAAACAAGTATAACAATGTTTTTTCTCCAGGAATTGGTACTTTTACCAAGGGGTTAATTTCGATTAATTTAAAAAAGAAATCGGCCAGTTCAAAATTTTTTAGGGCTCGCCCTTTACCGTTTGCACACAAAGAAAAAGTAGAAAAAGAGCTGAATCGTCTCGAGGAATTGGGGGTGATATCAAAAATTGATTATTCTGAATGGGGCACCCCAATTGTACCGGTTCTAAAAAAAGATGGCACGGTGAGACTTTGCGGGGATTTTAAGGTCACCGTAAACCCATTTATCGAAATTGATCAGTACCCACTTCCTAGGATTAATGAATTATTTGTAAAATTACAGGGGGGTGTTCAGTTCAGTAAATTAGATTTAACCAGTGCCTATCAACAGATCCTTTTAGACAAAGATTCAAAAAAATTAGTGACTATCTCAACGCACAAAGGCTTGTACCAGTACAATAGAGCGCCTTTTGGAATCGCGAGCATTCCCTCTAAATTTCAAAAGATTATGGAGTCTTTATTTGAAGGTTTGGAGGGTGTTATTGTTTTTATTGACGACATTTTGGTCACTGATAAGGGCCAAAGGCAGCATTTGGAACGACTTAATAAGGTTTTTAATATATTGAACGGTGCTGGTTTAAAAACTTCTCTTGAAAAATGCGAATTTTTTATGGACGAAATTTCTTATTTAGGTTTCAATATCAATAAATATGGATTAAATACATCACAAGAGAAAATTGAAGCGATTAATAGTGCACCTAAACCTGGGAATGTAACGCAATTAAAATCCTTCATAGGGTTAATTAATTACTACGGTAGTTTCGTGCCCAATCTGGCAACAGTGTTGGCTCCTCTTTATAATTTGATCAAAGAAAACATTCAATGGAATTGGACGTCGGAATGTGACCTGGCATTCGAGAAGATAAAAAATTTATTAACAACTGCACCTATTCTCGTACACTATCGCCCAAATTTGCCTGTAAAATTGATAACGGATGCTAGTGAATACGGACTAGGAGCAGTCATCACGCACGTTTTGTTCGGACAAAACTGAAAAACTCATAGCATACGCATCGCGTACGCTGTCTCCAGCAGAAAAAAATTATAGCCAAGTCGAGAAAGAGGGCCTTGCTATAATTTTTGCATTATGCAAATTTAATCAATGCCTGTATGCTAGAAAATTCACTTTGGTCAGCGAATATTAACTACGACAAGAAGGCCCACTCCATGGCCAGAGAGCGCTACAAAGGAATCGTCGTTAATTTTCTTCGTTGCCTGGTAACGATCGGCGAACTTCGCCGCACACAGGTTGAATTTAAATAAAAGCTGGCCATAAACGATATTTTCGTTTGCAGTATATTTAATCAAATTTATGACGAAATTATTTATAGCACTCTAATACTGGCTTTGGAAAAATACAATTGATATGTTCTGAATTGTTTGCAGCGCCCTGTCAAACTTACGTTATGTTTTTTTTTATTATTATCACCAAATAAATATTTTGATAAAGTTTGTATTCAACTGACTGTTTCAAAAATCTGTTAACGTTTTTAATTAGTTATTATTGATAACAATACTCAAGGTGTGTAATAACTAATATTTAAAAGATTTTGATTTTGTGTTAATGATTTCACCATATTTCCGAATACAAATATTCTGACAAAAGACATCAAGAAGAAAATGTTGCTCGAATTTGCCCCATCTTTTAATATTCAATTAAATTTTGGCGTTTTGGGTGATTTTAAAATTGGTTAAAGGTTTTGCACAATATTTTTACTGTATATTTCATTCCTATTTTCTAATACAACACAACTAAAAAATAGCGATATTATCTTATATCGAATATTGACTCGACTATAGAATTTACGCGTGAAAATTAATCTGACAAAAGGATGAGCTGTTCTATGGCCGCCGCGTCAAAGGTCGCCTGTCAACATGGTTGTTTTATTTGTATCATGGCCTGCCGATATTCTGCTAATTTTCGCGCGGGGAAGGAGACACACCGTTGACATGCCGCCGCGGAGAGTGATCCTTCTTATCATATAGTTAGATAAATCTAACAGCTGCAGTTGCCTGTGTTTGACATGTGTTGTTATCTTCCCTGTAAAGTTGTTCATTGTGCTGGTTATTCCCAACAGAGAATTGTGAATGTTTGCACAGTGATAGGGTTGAACTTCCCCCACAGGAATAAGTAGTTATTTTTACTTTTACGGTTGAGTTCCACTACTGAGTGCTGTTATCGAATTGGAGCACAAACCCTGACAAAAACACTGCATTTTAGACGACATCTCATAAAAACAAACTATAGGCTGTTTCGTCTGCAGCAATCATTATTTTTTTATTTTGGTTAATTTCACAATATATACTTCGTCTCACCTGTAGATACCAGCGTTTCCACCATGAGTGGAAAATGCCACAAATGCAATACTGCTGTAGTCTTTAAGGAGGCCAAAAAAGCAACTGAAGTGTTTGGCTACCCGTGTGATCAATGCCAGCAAATTATTTGCCAGAACTGCTGTGGACTGTGCATCACTGAAATACGTGCAGTGCAACTACAGAAACGTATAGTTCCATTCTTTTGCTTGGATTGTCTGAACAGCATAAAGCAAATCTTGAACCTCACGGACAGAGTTGACCAACTGGGCGCGAAAGTGGAGGACCTGAAGCATGATATCTCCGGATTGACAGTAGCAGTTCGTGACCTTCAAAACCTCAAAGCACATGCTGAGGAACTGGATACGGCAGTTGGTGTAGTGAACTCCAGAGTTGCTGACTTGGACAAGATCCTTAACACACACCAGTCTTCCATGAACTGCCAGCTTATGGAGCCACCTGATCACAATGAGATGTGGCACGAGCTCCAGGAGCGTCAAAGCAGATCCAGCAATGTTATGTTGTTTAATGTGCCTGAAAACGGCAATGATGGAAACGATATTGCGGCTATCCTTGAGGTACTGAAAAATAACCCGCCGGCTATTGTCCAGTTTGCCAGAGTGGGCAGAAAGAATTCTAAAGGGACGCGCGCCCTTAAAATTTCTTTGAATTCGCATGAAGATGCACTTGATTTGATGCGCTGTCGCCGTAAGCTCCGAGGTAAAAATATTTACCTAAATCTTGATCTCACGCGCAAACAGCAAGAAATAGACAAACGGGTCTGGAGCGAACTTAAGGAACGTACATCCAAAGGTGAGAAGGACATCCAGGTGAGGCACATCAGGGGTGTTCCGCGCATTGTGGACATTCAGGAAAACTAGACACTGACGGCCAGCGTTCTATCCGATTATTTAATCTTAGCATTTACTACCAGAATGTACGTGGCCTGCGAACAAAGCTTACTACTCTCACATGTAACGCAGCTCTGCACAACTACCAGGTTATAATGTTGACGGAGACCAATTTGTGTGATGACATCCCAGACGCAGAACTTGGTCTGAGAGACTATTCTGTCTTTAGAAGAGATCGATCCAGTGAAACAAGCAGCAAGAAGTGGTTGGGTGCAGTTTTGTTGGCCATACGCAGATCAGTAACCTGCACCTTCATTCCTACTACCGCACCTCTCGAACAAGTTTATGTAGCCATTGGCTCCCCAAAAGTGCGGTGCATCCTCGGCTGTGTTTACTTGCCTCCCGAATCTACAGTTGATCATTACTTAATGGTTGGTGACACACTTGACATGATCTCCGAGAAGTACCCAGAGGCTGAGCTGTGTGTGGCTCGAAATTTCAACCTGCCTAAGGCCACATGGTCTAACGAGGACATATGTGCAGTGGGTGTTCCTTCCGATGATGTATATGTCCTACCTCAGGTCGCCCAAAAAATTGCTGCAATCTCAAACCTTTGTGCTTTTCATAATCTTTTTCAAAATAATTTTATTTATAATGCAAATAGAGTTTTTCTAGATTTAGTCCTTTCTCATAAAGTGTTTATTGTTAATGATTGTGATCCTCTGGTTCCCATCGGTAACCATCATCCACCCCTTTGTTTTGACCTAGCTATCCCGCAATCATGTCACAGAGTTGTTAGCCCTGGAGTTGAAGACTATTACTATGACTTTAAATCTGCGGACTTCACATTGACAAATGATTACTTGGGCACTTTCTACTGGGATAACCTGTTACATAATCTGGATGTGGATTCTATGGTAAACTCATTCTATGACATTCTTTATAGTTGCTTTGATCTGTTTGTCCCAGTCAAAAAGGTGCCCAGTGAAGTGTTTCCTAGGTGGTTCAGTCGGGACCTAATTGATCTAATAATACAGAAGAAGATTGCCCATAAAAGTTACAAAAACAGTAATTCCGTTCACGACTACGAAGTTTTCTCAAACTTAAGGTCTCAGTGTGTAGTCCTTTCCCGGGAATGTTATAGAATCTTTGTCCGGAACACTGAAAGTAACCTTTCTACCAACCCTAAATTATTTTGGAACTTCTGTAATTCTAGGCGCTGCACGTCTGAGATACCTAATCTACGCACTCTTGACAATAAAAGCCCGGGTATGGGTCCCGGAGCTGCCGACCTGTTTGCAAAGTATTTTACCTCGGTTTATTCTGACTGTGATATGCAGCAGAATCAGGAGTGGTCATTAAATCATATTAATGCTCACAGTTGCTCTATTTCCATAAGTGACATATATGCCGAACTTTTTAGTTTGAATCCTCACAAGGGCCCAGGTCCCGATAATATTCATCCTATTTTTTTTAAAAATTGCCCCTCTATTTTCGCTAGGCCTCTACACCTTATTTTCTATAAATCATTGGAAAGTGGAGTTTTTCCTAAATTCTGGAAGGCAAGTTTTGTTGTCCCAATACATAAGAATGGAGACAAGTCCAACATAAAAAATTACCCATATGTATCATCAATACCATCCCAAAAATTTTTGAAAATCTTGTAACTAAATATCTAAGTTCATTCCTGTCTCCAGAAATCATCAATCAGCAGTTTGGATTCTGTGCGAGAAGAAATACTGAACTAAATCTCCTCACTTATTCGCAGTTTATATTACGGGCCTTGGAGAGTGGTGAAGAAGTCCATTCCATCTATACGGATTTCTCCAAGGCCTTTGATAAGGTTCCGCACAGTATACTGACAAACTTAAAACTTTGGGTATAAATGGACCCCTACTCTCCTGGTTAGACAGCTACCTTGCGAACAGGACTCAAATTGTAAAAATTAACAATTTTCTGTCTAATGAAATTCTTGTGCTGTCTGGAGTCCCACAGGGGTCCCACATTGGACCGCTCCTTTTTAATGTTTTTATCAATGATGTTTCACCTCACTTCTAGTCCTCGGAGTTCCTTCTGTTTGCAGATGACCTGAAAAAATATAAAGTAATCTCAGATCTTAACGACTGCATTGCTTTGCAGGAGGATGTCCTTAGATTTGAGGCTTGATGTCGCGATAATGGAATGCATGTTAATATTTCTAAGTGCAATCACATGATATTTTCCCGTCGTACATTTAAAACTAATTTTCATTAGTCCATTGATGGTACAACTCTACCATCAGTTAAGAGCGTAAAGGATCTGGGAATTATTCTCGATGATAGGTTATCATTTGTTCCTCACATAACATCAATCATAGGTAAGTCACTGAGAATGTTGGGATTCATTAGACGAAATACCTTTGACTTTACTACTGTGCGTTCCATTAAAATTCTATATTGCAGTCTTGTTAGAAGTCTTTTGGACTATGCTGCCTCAGTGTGGGACCCTCAATACGCTTTCCACATTGACAGGATTGAGCGTGTACAGAAGAAATGTATGCATTATATTCATTTTAAATACTTTAGAGACAGTTAATATCGCTACGATGAAATGTGTCAGAGGCTAAATCTGTCATCACTTCAAGAAAGAAGAAATAAACACTACCTTCTCCTTCTCTTTAAAATTCTCAACTCCCTTGTTGATTGTCCCTATCTCACTTCCAACATCACCTTATATGTACCACCTTTTAATGCGAGAAACATCCCAGCCTTTTATCAACCATATCACCGGAGCAACTACGGAAAAAATTCTTTTGTTTCCAGGTCAATGTCCCTTGCTAACCAACATCCTCTCCTAAATTTGTTCTGTCCACTTAAGCATTTTGAAATGCAATTGTTTCGGGTGAACCTTGCTGGATTGTAGAGACTCTGATTGTAGTATGCCTTACTTTGTCTCATTCTGTGAATAGCTTGATTTGTGGGAATTTTTTTTATATGAATAGTTTGTAAGTTCTTTGAAATATTATTGTTACCTCTTTACTTTCTATTTTCTGTTCACCTGTTAGTGCATGTGAGGATGTTGCCTCATTTATAGCATACACATGTTAGATTTAGGCTTGTTTATACTTTTGTCTTAATGTTAAAAAATGGCACTGCCGTCAATAAATAAATAAATAAATAAATAGTTTTGCCCAAATACATAATAAAAAGATAAAGACTGATGTACTATACTGCTAACGTGCTAACACTCCGTTGAGGTTATGTGTTGGTGTTATACCTAATTATGCAACAACTGAAGCCAGATTATCAGAAAATGGCGCGTCGAAATGAGGATCCCTTATTGGCTAAATTTGCAACGTGCGCAGTTTTCCCTGCTGCTGTCTTGTTTGAGCATTTACGTTTCTCTGTCTTTTTTTTTTGCTTCATATGTTGTACTGAAAGTATTTTCAAAATGGTTTTATGTCATTTAAATTACCCTTAACGCAACGCATTATTAAATTGGAATTTTAAAAGCTATATCTGTTGTAGAGTCATCGGTACGGGTGGGCAAGAAATTGAATAATCGATTAAACGCTTAATATTTTAGAAAATAACTGAATAATCGGTTAATCGAAATAATCGATTATCGATATTTTCTGAAATATTAATCGATAAGTTGATTAATCGGTAATTTCTTAAAAGTGAATCGAATAATCGATTATCGTCGCCCACCCCTAATCCCATAATATAGTAGTAAGTGAAACTGAAATTTCGGTAGAATCATTATTGCTGATGCAAGACTGATGTTATTATAAAAAGAGGTAATAAATACTTTGGCTGAATCAGCAGATAAAAATTTATAATTTAGTTTTAATTTGTAAATATGGCTTTGATATTACCTTGGGATAGTCAGAATATAAGCAAGTGTTTTTGAACAACAGCTGCACTGATGCTTCTATATTTTTTACTAGTTTCGTCCCTATTAGATTAATTTTTAAAAATAGCGATAACTCTGAAATACATGTATGGCAACATTGCAGGCCCTCATCAACGCGTTTCAGTCGTTTACTTAACATTCATTTTGCTCGTGAGACTCCTGAATTAACCGTTGCAAAAACAAAATTTGGATCATCGAATTAAAAATTTAAAACTCTTTTTTTACAACGAAGGAGCCCTTAATATTCAAAATCATTTTTTAAAACGGTTTAAGAACATGCAAATGATTTTTATACATGATTTTTACCGTTAGTGATAATTGATACACCCTATATATAATATAGATGATGAGCCAAAAATTCAGCAATTATTTGTCTAAAACACGATATATTAAACCTGTAATACTTAATAACTTTTATGTCTTATTTCTGGTAAACCTTATTATGACCAGCTTTCCTAGAAATTTGACCAGTGTGCGCCGGGTCCAAAGGTCACATGCCAGTATCATGCTAGTTTTCGCGCGGGGAAGGAGACATACCGTTGACGTGCCGCCGCGGAGAGTGAATCTTCTTATCGTAGTTAATATTCGCTGCTTTGGTGACTGATTCTAAGGCGCTGACCACGATTTTTCATCCTAAAAAAAATTTTCTCCAATATTCCGCAAATCGGTTACGTAGATGGGCTGTAATTTTATCAAATTATCAGTACCAAATTCAGTTTGTAAAATCGCAAAATAATTGCGCTGATTGTTTATCGCGTTTACCCATAAAAAACGGACAGGATTGGAATGATGTCGATATAAATTTTCTTAATTATTTCTCAAATAACTCGGATTTTCCGATGGATTTTAATATAATCAGAGAAGCTTCATTTAAGGACCAATTATTTGTAGAAATAAAAAAATATATAAAGTCTGGCAATTGGCCACACCAAATAAATGAAAATATAAAACCATATTATCGGATAAGAAATGAGTTGAGCTTGGAAGATGAATGTCTCTTATGGAATAACCGTCTGATTATTCCCAAAAATTTACACCAAAATCTATTAAATAAATTACACTTATCTCACATGGGAGTAGTAAAAATGAAGAGCCTCGCGCGTTCGTATTTTTGGTGGCCAGGACTTAGCAGAGATATTGAAATTTTGGCTAATAATTGTGAAAGTTGTTGTTTACATAAGAACAACCCTCCTAAGGCAAAAGTTGACCATTGGCTTTGGCCAGCAGAAGTGTGGGAACGCGTGCACATTGATTTTATGGGACCATTTCTAAATAAGCAATTTTTTATTTTAATTGATGCACATTCCAAATGGATTGAAGTATTTTCCCTCAATAATATAACTTCAAAAAACACAATTGAAATACTAAGATCGGTTTTTGCTAGATTTGGTCTTCCTAGGCAAGTGGTATCTGACAATGCTAAAACTTTCTGCTCTAAGGAGTTTTCTGACTTTTTAACAAGTAATAATATCAAGCATATCACTTCGCCCCCTTTTCATCAGTCCTCGAATGGAGCGGCTGAAAATGCTGTGAAAACGGTGAAGAGCGCTCTAAAAAATGCATTGGGTAGCAAGAATAGTTTGGACGTAAATAAAATTTTATGCAATTTTCTATTCGATTTTAGAAATACACCACACTGTACCACTGGTGTTTCACCGGCAAGTTTGATGTTTAATAGGAAATTGCGAAATCGTTTTGATAATTTGCTTCCTAGTGAGAAAAAAACTTATTCAGATAACCACATTAAAAAACACGTTCTAACAAAACAAAAACAACAACAAAAATAGCATAATGGAAAGCGACTGGCAGAATTTGGAATAAATGAACATGTATATGTTAGGGATTACCGTAATGTACAAAAACCATCTTGGATTAAAGGTACCATTACACGGAAAGTTGGCAAATCCATTTATTTAGTAGAAATCCCATCTCTTAATTTCGTTTTATGGAAGCGTCATTTAAATCAAATTAAAAAATACTATTGTAAGGAGTCACAGATTTCTGATAATTTAGAAAATTCTAACGAAGAGAACACTATTATCTCTGAAGTTGTGGATTTGACAATTTCACCCGATATTAATGTTGGTAATGAGTATAGTGACAGTGTAATTTCTAAACGCCCTAAAAGACAAATTAAACCAGTGGATCGATTAGAATATACTTAATTATTATAAAATTTATTATAATTTTTTTTGCTATGATTTATTTACATATATTATGTATGTACATATTTTTTTGTGACGGAGGAGAATGTAGTATATTCAGTTTAAGGTTAATTTAATAGTAAGAAGATAAGAGGTGGGGGCATACCATGAGAACGGCAAGTCGGCCACGGGAACGCGCCGACCTATTGTAGTCAGTCGATAAATTACAATAAACCAAATCATAGATTAGAAGTTGGTGTTTCAGTTACCCAAATTAGATCCAGGATATTACAGAGACCAAGTAAAGATATTCATTATTTTTCTTGACAAACAAAAATCTTAAAAAGCGTTGTTGCTTTAAAACATTGATTTCTATATTAATGATTTTTCTTTCTCTAATTTACTTTACGTTAAAAACATCAAAATTTAATGCTTTTAAAACTATATAGGCCCTTTAGCTAAAAATAAACCATGATGGTCAGATTACTCCCCAGGAGGCAATCATGAGGCAAGGTGTTAACCAAACCAATGTTATCCCAAATTAATCTCCCCGTCAGCCTAATGTTTGCCAGTTTAATAAAATCGTGGCCAAACTCCTAAATTTAATACAATATCGGTAGAATCATTATGTAAAAGTGGATTATATAGTCCAATATCCAATTAGTAGGTGGACACTTAATTATTTACTTTATTACGAAATAGATTATAGCTACAACCGCTATTCAAGTTTCATGTTGGTAAAAGTCGACCGGATCCTGGGGAACCTGGTAACAATTCAAAAAATATCATATAGAATCCCAACATTATCTGTTGCTAACCTTATACATTTCCTGACGATAAAGAAAGTATCATCTACCATACTTGATGTTTGCTGCGCTGGCTCCAACACATCCATATTAACAGCCTTCGCCACAGATTCTTCCATAAAATATTGTTCAAGTCTCAAATAATAAGATAAAAGATCATGCTTACATTGACTCAATTCACTATTTAAGATAAGTTCCTTAAGAGATTTGGTCAACTTATTATTCTGCTCTGCATCGGCAATACCTACATCAATGTCCGCCTAAAATTTTAGTATTGTTAGAAGTTAGACACAGAGAAGAATTTACATATAAAGAGAGAAATTGAAAGAACCGAGAAAAAATTTAAAATGTTCCAGTTGAAAGGTATACAATGTAAAAGCATGCTATCATATACCAATACCGAATAAATACAAATATTGTTCTGATATCGGTTCCTTTGGTAAATTTAATGAATTCGTAGAAAACAAAATTTTCAATTTTAATTTTTCTCAGGGTCTTAGAAACTAACATAAATAACTCTCAAGTGACAAAGCGACTTATTGTAAATATGTTGATAACGAAATAATTGTTCCTCATTTCATTTTAAGTGGTAATATATATAGTAGCACTGATGCGTGTCATAGTGTTGACGTGTTGAATTCAGTTTTATCAAGGGGTTCACGGTCAGGCATCACAGAGTCTGATTCATCTTTTTTGGATCAGGTTCAGTCTGTGATGGTCTTACCATAGTGCTGCTAAATATCCAGTCTTTTAGATCTAAGGGCGATGAATTGTTGCTTTTGGAATCTTTAGAGTTTCCGTGTGCTGTTGTTTTGGTTAAGCACTGGTTGAAGCGTACTGAACATGTTGATAGTTTTAATTATATACTTGTATCTAACTACTCACGTGAGCAACACATTCATGGAGGTACTTTGATTATGGTGCGAAAAGATTTTTTATGTAATTTAGGGCATGTGTCCGTTGGTAGGTTTGACCACCTCTTGGAAGAAAAAGTGTTGAACTTTCTGCAGTAAGCTTAATATTTATATTTTTAGAATTTACAGGTCGCCTTCAGGTAGTGTAGAGTCATTTCTTGAGAAACTTGAGATATTATTGAATGAAATTTTTGTTAAAGCCTCGCTAGTGTTGACTGGAGACCAAAATATAAACTTCCTGGACAAATGTAAGAGGACTAATCAGTTACTAAGTAGTATACTGCGCTCGATTAACCTGACAATGCATGTCGATCAGCCAACTCGGTTTTAGGCGCTTTCATCCTCCATTTTAGACTACGTGTTCACTAATTCCAGTAAGGATGAAGTTAAATGTACAAGTGTTAATGCCGGGTTGTCTGATCATGAAGCTGTATCATGTTCCTTATCGATTGGTTCTGGTACTGATACAAGACATAAGACATGGCAGACTTTCCACCAAAAAGAACTTTAGAATATTTACATTGTTTGGCGGTCAGGCAGACTGGAATAGCCACAGAGAATCCGCTGGAAGAGTTCTATTCCGTCATTCACGGCAAATTTAGCATAGCCTTTCCACTTGTAAAAATAATGAATATGAAAAGGAAAGCATGATATACAAAGGCTTTGCGTGTTTAGGGAAAAATATGCGTTGCCTTCACTATATAAGAAAGTTTGCAATGGGTAATGCTAATTTTGTCAGCTACTTTAAGAAATACCGCAGCATTTACAGGAACACCATAAGGTTTGCCAAGAAGCCATATTTTCAGACTACAATTTTGAAATCCTCCAATAAGTCAAAAGAATCCTGGAGAATTGTAAATCACCTGCGAGGGAAAAATAAAACTACTCCCATTTCTAGCTCTTTAAATGCTAACGATCTCAATTCATTTTACTGTTCCATAGCCGCAAAATTATCACAAGACATTTCTCAACAGAACGATCCTAGGAACTATTTAAATCACATTTCAGTGGCTGAAACATTCTTTTTTACCCCTGCCACTGCCTTTGAGATGCATGACACATTTTTTAATATAAAGAGTAAGAATTCTTCCGGTTGAGACAGGATATCCCTGAGGGTGGCTTTACCATTTGAGGTGCTGCAGGTTCTGGCTGAGGCCATAAATGCCTCTTTTTTTTCTGGCAGATTTCCGGCCTGTCTGAAGAAGGCTGTGATTGTACCTATTCATAAGGGTGGGGACCATGACAGTTCCTCAAACTTTCGTCCCATTGCACTGTTGCCTACCAGGGCTAAAGTGGTCGAGAAGCTGGTTAAGGTGAGGATGGATTATTTTATAAAGAGACATGGCCTTAGAGCACGCAACAGTTTGACTTCCAAGAGCTGATGGGTACGAGCGATGCTATTTTCGACTTTCTCGAACATCTATACATCCAGCTGAACTCTGGAGAGGTTGCTGCGGCGGTATTCTGTGATCTGTCCAAGGCATTTGATTGCGTGGATCACGGAACACTGTTGTTGAAACTAGAGATGTATGGATTTAGGGGCATGGCGTTGGACTGGTTTCGATCGTATTCGTATGAGCGTGTTCAGACGGTCGTGTTTCCTAGGAGCAGCTCGGATGAACTGAATGTGAGGGCCGGCATTCCACAGGGTTCTGTCTTGGGGCCACTTCTGTTCCTAATTTATGTAAATGACCTTCCGCACCTTTCGATAGCGGGGAAATTCACCATCTTCGCCGATGATACCACCGTTCTCTGGCATGATTCGGATGTCGACCATCTCAGATCCAATGTAAGGACAGATTTGATGAAGATAAAGCGGTGGTGTGATGCAAACTCTTTATCATTTAATGTTTCCAAAACCAACATTTTACATTTTAAGTGTGCTGTGGAGAATAATTATCTGGAGGGCCAACTGATTCCAACACCCAACATGAACAAATTTCTGGGCTTATCAATAGATAACTCTTTGAAGTTTGAAGATCATATATTGAATGTTTCCAATAAGATCTCTTCTGGTTGTTATGACCACAGGGTAATTTCGAACAGTTTGAACTTCTCCATCGCTAGAAATTCTTATTTTGCTTTGGTCGAATCCCACCTTCGATATGGTTTTTGTTTTTGGGGTTCATGTGCTCACTACTTGTTCAACTCTGTGTTTGTCTTCCAGAAGAGGGCAATCAGATATATGTGTGGTTCAAAGATTCGCGATTCATGTCGTCGAATATTTGTAAGACATGGCATTTTAACTATGTTGCATATCTGTTTTGGACACGGTTTGTCTTATTTTTAATAAATACAAGAGTGCACTATCTGCGCTATATAATATGCGTCACACTCACACCCTTGGGTTGCCCATTCCACGCTCAGAGCTAGTTAGAAGCTCCATAATTTATGGAGGCAAGAAGATCTTTAATCATCTCCCCTTACGGCTGGCAACCATGCATTGAACGGCTCCGAAAACAAACAAAACAAATGTTATCGGATAAGGCTTACTACAACCTGAACGAATTTTTTATTGATAGGATTGATTAAAAAGATGTTTGTGAAGATTGTCCTACTTTTTATATCGTCTTTTTTCTCTTTGTTACTCTATGGACTGGTGTATTTTTTAGTACTGAAGAATAAGTTTTATTGTAACTATCGACCTTTTTAGATATTAGATATTCAGTATGGCTTTGTCAACAACTTGGTAAGTTACGGCAATAAAGCTATTTTTTGACTTTGACTCCGGACTTAAAGTGAAAAGTTGTAGTGTTCTATAACAGTGTAGTAGGCTCTCTAAACAAGTACATGTTTTATATTCGCTCTAAAACTCTTTGTATAAATAGTGTTTTGCCATTAAAAGTAAATGTTTTTTTTTTGTTATGGTTGAAGTTGGTATTATTTGCGAGCGACGTGTAAGTGAAGCTCGCAAATTACTATTATTTCTGGTGTATCAAACATAATGTATTCAGAATAAAAATACTTGGAAGTGTTATTGATCAGATCAAGAGCCACAAAAGCATACACCGTCTGGTAAATGGGATTCGATTAGTGCGAAATATATATTTTTCATTATGACACAATCCAAATCGTCTGAATTGCATACTTGTGAAATTATTTGGCACTTGTCTCTTTCCGCAACGGTCGGTTAAAATTGGCACCAATCAAAGAATCACGATTATATTTTCTCTAATATGCGCATCCTTGTAGCTGCGTTTACACGATTTTTTATTGACATTGTGTACTGTTCATTCTGAACAGTTTCAATGATGCAAGTTTACATTTATAACACTTAGAAAATAAACGCATTTATGTATTTGTCACAGTATGATGTGGAAACATTTATTTGACTTTAATAAATGGAAGTATCCATAACAGTTGTTATGCGCATACAAAAAAAAATTACTTACCAAAATTTTTCTCTCTATAAACTTTATATATAGCTCACATCTAAAATGCATTAAGGTGATTTCTCCAATAAGCATGTCTAAATCTTTAGGATCAGTTTTTTCCAACTTACTAAAACTCGCACTAGAGCTCATTCTTGACAGGTCCGAAATTTGCTGAAATAAATAAAAACAATATCAATTTTACTCCAAAAATATCTTATATATGTGTGTGTCCTAAATGTATCCCTATAAACTGTCCTATAGTTAAGGCTAGCGATAACTTTGATCGCTCTACGCTGCAAGCAAAAACACTCTGCCGGCAGCGGCAGCCTGCAGTGCAACCCCCACAAAATAAAACCATATGAAATATCTATAAGATATCTCTGGATACACATGAAAATAGTGAACAAAAAAAATCTATGGTGCGTTCCATTTCATGTGCTTTGCATACATGTGTTTTGGTCGAAATTTGAATTATCTATGGCCTGTGTCAACTAACCAACTCATCTATGTAAATGTTGCAGTGAGGTTATATGGTTATATGAATATAAACTTGTTGTTGTTCTCCAGGTTTTTCAACGAAAAGAGCCATTAATAAGTAAAGATTTTTTGATCAACATCAACATACCAGCGACGTATGTTTGTCCTGTTTGTACCCGTGTGATAAAGTCAAGCCAACTAGCAGTGGAGTGTTCTGGTTGTTGTGGATGGCTTCATAAAGGTTGCTCATCACTGTCTAGTGCCGAATTCGATACAATGTTTGCCCTTACGAAAAGAATCGGGTCACATAGCTGGGAATGCAATGATTGTAAGAAAAGTGGGGTTAAGCGACTGTCAATCGAATTTGGTAGTGGCCCAACTTCCGCCGGACAGATAGATACCGACTCTGCGAACGATACGCGACCTGCTAGGCACAAACCATCGATTGCATCAGCAGCGTCCGAATCATCATGTGCCGGTTCAAACTATTAGGGAGCAAATAGCATCATTAGCAAAGAAGATAAATGTTAGTAACAAGGAGATTTTCTACATTATGTCGCAGATGATCGGAATTCTACTACATCAATGTAATAAATTCAGGCCCGAAGTTAATGACCTTCGAGAAACACTAAAACTGAGAGAGGAAAGGCTTGATGGGTAGTATGCGTGATTGTATTCAGCAGCGTAAATCTGAGCCTAATACAACAGATGACTCAAATCAGCAGCCGGACACATTTATTGAGATACAGGAAAGATGTGTAAGATCAAAGAGCATCCTCATCTTCAATGTCCCGGAAAGTGATTCAAAGTTAATCACAGAAAGGATTAATCACGACAGTGCCCATGTGAATGTAGTCTTGGAGAAGATGGAGCTCAGTATCCAACAAGATTTTAAAGTGACTAGGATTGGTCAGCCTGGAGATAGGCCGCGTCGGCTGAAAGTGATATTTTCTGTGGAATCGGCGGCTTTAAAGTGTCTAAACAAGCAAGCTTGCTGATAGTAATTTTAAGGTGAGGGCCGATCTTACTAAGATTCAACGTGACCAAATTAAACGTGTTTATGATGAACTGAATGAACGCAGATCAAATGATGAAACTGATATTATAGTAAGATATAGAAATAGGAATCCATATATTACAAAAAGAATAGCACGTGAACACAACGTGCCAAATAACGATCAAGCCTAAGGTTCTACTGCCAGAATATCGGAAGCCTACGCACTAGAATAAAGGATTACCAGCGTGGTGTATATCTGTCTGGTTACTCCGTGATTATTCTACTTGAGACTGGGCTTAATGATAGTTTTTCTAATAGTGAAGTCATGGTGCCGAGATATAGTATATACCGAACTGATCATAATAGTAACACTAGTACAAGGTCAAGAGGTGGTGGTGTGTTGATAGCCATCTCATCTGTTCTGAAATCAAGGAGTGTGACAGTTTGTACGGGTGCCATTGAGCAGACCCTTGTTGAGGCTAAAGCGAAAAAGAAGTCATTCATTATTGGTGGAGTATACATTGCCCCGAACTCAGATAATGAGAAATACGAACAACACACTTTGTCGGTGATTGACATTAGAGAACGATATCCTAATTCTCATTCTGTTTGGAGACTTTAATCTACCGGGAGCTCGTTGGTCACTCGAGAAAGGTGGTATCGCAGTGAAGTGTGCCGATGGTTCTCCTGCTCGTACCTTGGCTGAGGTGTATTCATACATGAATAAGTTTCAAATTAACACGGTTCCAAATAACAGACACGTATTCTTGGACTTGCTTTTTTCTGATAGGTGTTTCTGTGATTCTTGCTGTAGAGAATATTTTGCCAAATAGTGTGCACCACATAGCTTACTGTTTTGAAGTAGAACTTGTCGGTAAGTCTTTATCTTTTGATGAATTCTATTATGATTTCAAGTATGCGTATTATACCGCCATAAATAATTTTTTCTTCAAACGTCAGTAAATCCCTCATTACTCGACTGTGTAGGCGGCAGTGAAGTTTCGTTTTTCCTCCGCCGGAGCTTTACTTTTCACTTTTCCGCCGGCGGAGGTAAAAGTGTTATCATAGCAACATAGATACAATACAAACAAACATCAAAATAAGCGTCAACAACTCAAGAGTTATTAAACTAAAATTTGTATTTATCACTCAATGTGTGACTGCATTTCTAAAAATCACTAATTTAGGGACAAGTTGGTTATTATTTAATCGAACTTACTCAATAACTGCTTATCAATACGGAATTAAAACGCAATCGAAGACGCAATTTTAAAAATATAATTATTGTTGACAGTGTCCACTGACAGCTTTATGTTACATTACTATAGCAACAACCTGAGCCTATTCACCGACACCGCACCGGTCTAAGCCGCCTTGTGAACCCACTTATCTTTAATAATAATTATTATTACTATTAAAAAGAGACTTTTTGCATTAATTTGTCGACATTTGAAGAAAAAACAGCATATTTTATTTGGAGGAAAAGTTACTTTTCATGGCTTGCTCTCTATTACCAGCCTCACTCCGTTCGGCTGTTAAACACGAGCGCGCCATGAAAAGTATTACTTTTCCTCCATATAAAATAATATACTATTTCGCTTCTGTCAACTGGGATGAGTGTTTGGCAGTTGGGAGTGTATCTGTCGCAGCTGAGACGTTTCATTCAGTTATTCAGCATTGCTTAACATTGTTTGTACCCAGAAAGCGTATCAAAACCTCATCTTTTCCTAGATGGTTCAGTCCTGTTTTGAAAGATCCCATTTGTAAAAAAAAATTATCATAAGAATTATATGTTGACTGGATCTGACCATGATAATCAACTCTTTTCTGGTTATAGAGCACTTTGTCGCACTGAATATGATAGGTGCTACTCACTTCACATGCAGGAAGTAGAGGACTCACTTTTGCTTGATACAAAATACTTTTGGAAATATCAAATCTAATGGCTATCCGTATTCAATGTTTCTGGAGTCTGAGTATGGGGACACTGGGCAGGAGATTCTTGACCTGTTTGGGGAGTTTTTTGAAGTGTCTATGATGACTCAGTCTGTACAATCCCTGATTACCGGTTTCCGAACCAGTTTGACATTTCTGTTAGTGAATTCTCCTCTTCAGAAGTGTTTGCAAAGATTTCAGAGCTCCCAAATAAATTCTCATGTGGTCCTGATTCTGTTCCAAATATGTTCCTGAAGCAATATGTCTCTACCCTAAGTAAACCATTGCAAACATTATTTAACTTATCTCTGAGAACGCATATCTTTCCTGATATTTGGAAGCATTACCCCAATATTTAAGTCCGGGAATCCCAATGATATTAGTAACTATCGTGGAGTTTGTAAACAGAACACAGTGGCAAAGTTGTTTGATAGTATGGATTATGATCAACTTGCTTGGAGGTGTAGAGGATTGATTAGTGACAGCCAGTTTGGCTTTGCAGCTGGGAGATCAACCACTGATAATTTGGTGATGTATAAGGTAGACGACCTGATCGAGACCTTCGAGAAAATGCTTCAGATTGATTAATCTTGGAGCCCTCAGAATCACGTGTTGATGATTGTCGTACTTTTGCTTCCGACGTGGCTAATGCTAATATTGGGATGGATTTGGCTACGGAACTCCATAGTATTGTAAGGGAACGAAAAAATAAGGTATTGATATTGGGTGATAAATGTGTCCGACCTTTGCGCAAATCCCTGGAAGATTGCATGGGTGAGAACTTCAGAATTGAGAGTTTTTTTAAGCCAGGCGCAACTTATAGTGATGTTTTAGTTAACTTGGACTCACTAGTTAAGAACTATTCTATAAAGGATTATGTTATCATTATGGCAGGGGTAAATGACTTTCTAAAGGGTGAGACGCCAAAATTAAAAAAAATATGAAGTAAACTGAAACGGAGTACCCATATTAATTTTATATTCCTATATACACCAATGGTTAAAAGTGGGCAAATAAATAAGTGTGTTCTTGAATTTAATGGTAGATTGGAACAGTTCTTCAGACAGGTAACCAGAATTTCTAGGGGTGTCTTTTCTGTACTGTACAGTAATGCTACGGGTCCTAGGTTTAATAGTCTGAAAGAGCTGACAAACAGAATACAGTGCAGTATTAAGTCTAGAAATGGTGTGATATTTAAGTCACTAATTTATGTGGATAATTTAAACGTAATAGAACAAAATTCACCTCCCCATTTAAACATCTTAGAAGATAAAATTTCAATTATCCTGAATGACAATAATGAAAATAATTTAGTAGATAAGTCTAGTCATAGTAATTTTTTATAGGCGAGCAGGCCGGAAATGTTAGCAATGGAAATGAGAGTCATTTGAGTGTACTTCTGATAAATATACAATCGATCCGTAATAAAGTTGATGATTTGTTTATTTTGCTGGAAAATATTGGTTTTCCAGACATACAACTTGTGACGGAACACTGGCTGAGGTTTTAATTTTAATCTTGAAAACTATGCTGCTGTTTCCAGAAATGATAGGGAGAGTTCCTCTCATGGAGGTACCATGATCCTTGTGAACCGGGAGTTGGCCTGTAAGCATAACTTTTCGGAGGTCACGAAGTATGATAAGTTGCGGCAAGAGAACGAGTTTGAGTTCTCGGTGGCATATAGTAATGTTAGAAGATTGTATTTGTTGTGTATGTATAGGCCACCTTCTAGTAGCGCCAGTGTTTTCGTGGAAAGATTGGAGGAATTACTAAGCTACTTGCCGATTCGCTTATTATAGTGGCAGGCGATTTTAATATTAATTATAATGATAAGTCAGTGGTTACCTTATCGTTGATTAATCTGTTGTCCTCGTATAATATTGTAATGCATGTTGATGCCCCACACGAATATCCCAGTTCTCAGAGTCGTTGATTGATTATGTGTGCTCCAATTTCGGCAGAAATAATGTACTCTGTAGGGTTACACTGTCTGCTTTATCATGAGGCGGTTGTATGCAAGTTTAAGTTAAAAGGCAAAGAAAAAAAGGTTTTAAAGTCCAAATATGGTAGAATCTAGTGCCTCAAATTTTCGCAAATTTGTAAATTTGTGTAATGCTGCAAATTTTTTGATTGGGACAGAGGATAAACTCACTACATTTCACGACAACTTAACTAGCTTGTTTAATAGGGCTTTCCCTGTTCGAAAAATAAGAGCAAAAAAAAAGGAAGCCATGTCTCACGCTTGGTTTGCGGGTTTCTGCTAACAATCTTCGGTCTCTACATTATATCAGAAAATATACAATTAATATTGGATTTTTTACCTACTTCTCGAAATATAGGTCCATATACAGGAAGATTGTTAGACAGGCTAAAGCTATGTATTACAATGATAGACTTAACGATGCTCAAAGCAAAATTAGAGAATCGTAGAAAATAATAAATGAATTAAACGAGAATCCGATTAGTGCTCCTGAAGCAGAGGTGGATATTGAAACTTTCAGTGACTTTTATTGCTCTGTTGCCGCTGGATTGACTCGTGGTATGGCTTGTGCGGTGGATCCTCTTTGTTATCTGGAAGATCTGCACGTGGAAGACTACTGTCATCTGTGTCCTACTGATCTACTTGAAATTAAGGAAGTTATTTGTGAGATCTTAGGCAGAGACAGATATGCTGCAGGCCATGATGGCGTCTCTACAAAGATTTTTGCGAATCTACCTGATAATGTTTAGATGAGTCTCTCTGTGTGTATCAATGAGAGTTTTGAAAAGGGTAACTTTCCTGCCTGCTTGAAGTTGGCACATATAGTCCCCATATATAAGGGTGGAGAAAAAAATTACCCTTCAAACTATCGTCCAGTTTCTTTATTACCTACACTTTCCAAGAAAATTGAAAAAATTGTCAAACGACGTGTAACAGAACATTTGAATAAGCATAGTCTGTTGGTTCCCTATCAGTTTGGATTTCAAACATGCAAAAGTACTGGCGACGCTATGTATGCTCTCTTGGAGAACATATACGGTGCCCTAAATTCCGGTAACTCTGTAGCGGCAGTATTCTGTGACTTTTCAAAGGCCTTTGATTGTGTGGATCACGGAATAGTGCTGCGCAAATTCATTAAATGCGGCTTTGTGGGTAAAACATATCAATGGTTTTCCTCTTACTTGAATGACAGGTCTCAGAGTGTTGCTTGGTCGGAGGGATCGTCTACCTGTAGACTAGTAAATTGTGGAGTGCAGCAAGGGTCAGTGCTTGGGCCAATTCTGTTTCTGTTGTACATTAACGACCTCGCTAAAGTAAAAATGGGAGGACGATTTACCCTATTCGCCGATGACACTACTCTGACGTGGCAGAATACAGATGTTGTCCGATTGGCACAGTCAATTAGGTCAGATTTAATGGTGGTAAAAGAATGGTGTGAATCTAATATGTTGTGTTTTAATATGTCAAAAACCAAGATTGTTTCTTTTAACTGTAGTGTTGACAATGTAAATATACTTAATAGCACCTTAGAATCCAAAAGCAATGTCAAGTTTTTAGGATTGCATATTGACGATAATTTGAAATATTCTACACATGTCGAGTTGCTGACTAAAAAAGTATCGAGTGGTTGTTATGCAGTTAAAACTATTTCTAGAGAGTTGGGGGTGGCGCAGGCTCATATGGTCTACTTTGATCTGATTGAGTCACCCTTATCCTATGGTATCGCATTTTGGGGTTTTTGTAGTCGGCAGCTATTTCAGTCAGTGTTTGTGTTGCAAAAGCGTGCTGTCCGCTACATATCTGGAGTTGGTACTAGAGAGCATTGCCGACCTCTCTTTGTAAAAAAATAATATATTAACTTTGACGTCACTGTTTGTTTCGGAGACGGCCTCTCTGATACATAAAACTGTTATGCTTGGTCCTCAAATTGTTCGCTCCGCTTATAATACAAGGCGATCCAGTGACTTGCCTTTGCCTATTCCGAAATCAACTCTGGCTAAGCAGTCATTAATTTATGAGAGCAGAAAGATATATAATCATATTCCGGTTGAAATCAGAAGCACTCAAGATGTTAAATTGTTTAGAAAGAAAATTAAAGTCCTGTTATTACCTAGACCATTCTATACATTGCACTCATTGCAGGAATACTATGACGAAGCTTTTTTGTATATAACATAAAAAAAACTATTTCTATTTCTACTTATAGGTTGATTGTGTATTTTGATACTAATGATCGGTATGTATTTAGTGTTTCTTGATCTTAGGTCTTTCAAGCTTGTTTGATCAGCCAAAAAGTTCTTCTGAAATATTGAGGGTCCCTTTTATTATATTATTTTAGATTAAATTATGTCAAATTGCCATGTTTCTGGTATTTAGTAAGTGAGGTGCTATTTTACAAAAATTGGACTGTAATCTTGATAGTATATATTTCTTATTTAGCTACCCTGTTTTGGATTTTTATTATTTGTATTATTGACGTGTAAAAGCAAATTACTTATATTGTTACTAATAAATATTTCTATTTCTATGAAGCGTTGTTGCCATGAGTATTGTTGAGAGTAAGTTCTCGGGTGCCTATGCTTTTAATCTTTTATTGTTTGCCTTCCTACTGTGCTGTTAGTTTTAACAAATTTTAGAATATTTTGTTTTTAGTGTTTTCCTTTTTTTACTTCTGTATCTTAATTTTAGTAATGAGTGACTTTGTTGTCTATTGACTCTATATTTATAAAAAAATTATTTATTGTGTATTGTTTAGCTTTGTCAATAAGATCTACTTCTTGAACAATAAAGCACAGTTTTGAATTGAATTTGAATTGAATTGAATATACTAACTTCTCGAAGGCTTTCGACAGTGTGAATTTTCAGTTGTTATTGGCAAAATTGCCGGCTATGGGATTTGATACATCACACATGGTTGAAGAGTTTGCTTGAGGGAAGGTTGCAGAGGGTTAAAATTAAAAACTTTGCTTCCACGCCAATTAGGGTGGTGTCGGGAGTGCCTCAGGGCTCACACTGTGCCTCTTTACGGTTCAATCTCTTTGTCAACGATATAGCAAGTGTGATCCAACATTCAACGGTCAGTATGTTTGCGGATGATCTCAAGATGTACAGGATGATCGAGCGGTGGAAGGACTCAGTGAGGCTCCAGAGTGATTTGAATGCTCTTTGGGATTGGTCACAGACCAATAATCTGACGTTGAACGTCAATAAGTGTTGATATATAAGCTTTTTCAGGGGCTATAAAAAGTTCAATTTCGAATATAAAATCAATAACGAGAATCTTAGATGTGTGGGGGTTATCAGGGACCTTGGAATATGGTTTGCTGAAAAGCTGTCTTTTGCAGGGCATATGTCTAGGATTCGCTTGAGAGGTTTGAACATTCTAGGGTTTCTGATGAGAAACTGTAGTGAACTTTTCGCAAACACATCTAAGATTCTTTATGTCTCACTCGTGAGATCCAACCTCATATATTCAACAATTGTTTGGTCATCTGAGTATCGGACATATATTGACTCATTAAAAGGGGGTGCAGAATAAGTTCCTGCGACATGCTGCTTTTAAAATGGGGGTGAACTTTGACGACTACCACAGGTCTGAGATGCGCCTCAGATTGAATTTGTAAACTCTTGAGGGGAGGCGCCCACAGTTTGATTTGTGCTTGGTCTATAAACTGCTTAATGGGCTAAAGAATTGTCCACGTCTCCTCTTTAAAGTGAGTCTGAATGTTCCAAATCATCCTTTGTGTAACTTCAGTCTATTCTCCGTTCCTTTTCACTAATTATGGATGACACTCCCCTGTTGACAGAACGCTTCGATTGCTTAATGAACTAGATGTAGACATTTTTGGTGGCACCCTATCTGGCTTTAAAAGACATATCAAATGTATAAACTGGCGGTAGGTATTGTGAGACGGTTAGACTCACATTATCTGGCCTGGAAAATCTTTGTATGTATTTAATTATTGTCATCAAGTAGATTTGTTATCAGATTTAATATTATATTTATATTATTTGTAAAAATGGTAACCCATTAATTTAATAAATAAATAAATGATAGATGATAATTTTTCTGCAAGACAGTTTACATGTTTGTACCACGTCAATCTGTGTTCTGACACTCCACCACGCATCCCGCTGGATCGTCACTTTAAAAACGTACAAAATCCTAACAAAAAAGGCTACTTTGTCCTTAACATTAAAAGTTTCCTTTTATTACGTTTTATTTTTTACTACATTCATTTGGCTAAACTATCTCCCTAGTGTTACAACGAACGACTCTTTAAATAGTGAATTATTCTCACAGTTCGTATAACCTAATAACCCAACCACAGCTCAAATTAGCATAAACTACAAACTAGTTTGTAGTTTGGCCGTCAGTTTCCACCTTCCATAGCCGGCGATTGTAAGAAGTTATGATGTCTTTATAAAAGTATCCCAAACTAAACAAAATATTTCAAGCTGATATAAATACATGAATTAATGACTTGAATACAAGACTTGCATTATACTGCACGTAATAAAAATTATAACTACAAGAAACAGCTAATACAAGTTAACAAGTAAAAAGTTTCCGGAGTCATAATAACCAACGATCTTAATTAATTTTTTGTTAAAGAGATGTAATACTTTAGCCATACATTGAGCGAAAATACCAAATAAATTATCGAAAAGTAAAAAATATCTCTTAGGCCTAAACTTGAGTTGGCAAGCTGCATTTAATCATGTAGAACATAATTATTAGAAAAATCCTGATCGATTTAGTGTAACTATTAAAAAAGGGAAAGAATACATTTTATAGACTGACCTCAGATACTAGTTTTAAGCTAGGGAAGCCATTCAAAAAAATAATGAAAAATTATCTTAAAAATAGTGCTGAATTCAAGTGGAACAAAAGATAATCATTCCACCATCTATATGATTTTATGAAACAAATAGACAGCCACTATGGAGATTAAAATTTAGTTCTAATCCGTTAAGTATTTAGATCTAGATGCTAGAAGAAATACATGTTTGCAGGAATATTTGCACCAGAGTTGATAAGTGGATATTATTTGCCAATGAATAGTATTTAATTTTTACCTGTATCTTTCTCTGAATTTGTCTTGTTTTGCTCCACTCCAATACAATTCGCCTGACTTGCTTGTCACACTCTTTTTGCAAAATGGTAACAGCTGAGAGCAGTTTTCCTGGACCATAATACGTTTCTAGTAATGGTTGGTGAGTATCTATAACCCTTGCCAATCCTTCGAAGAGCAGTATTAATGTGTCAGCATAAATAATTGTGTGGCGTTTATCTGCTAAGGGTGTATTTAAGGCGGATTTCAGATTTTTGTCTGCTGTTAAAGAAATTTTGTTTCGTAAAAATGTACAAAAGGCTCTTATCCCTGAAACGTATAAATATTAACATAAGATCGTCGTTTAATAATGTTCGAAATTAAGAATTGAAATTACGTTGTTTTAGAAATTGAAAGCACAATTATGATCGCAGGACCGATTTTAAGAGAGAGCAAATGTGATGTTTTTGTCTAGGAAATGGGGACTTCTATAAACGCTCCCAGGTTTGGTATTTAAACTTGTTCAAAACAATGGAACATAAAATAATAAATATAGCTAAAAACTATTATAAGGTGGGTTTAACGGGAACAGAGCACGAGAAACGCCTTCCAATTCATTCATTAATCAGAAAAGTATGATATATAACATCACAAATATGTTTTATGTACATTTGAGTATATTCTAGTAGACGCATTTGTGGCAAAACATGGAGCATACATCCCAAACAAATGCACTGGCTATATATTGCGGTCATAACACCAATGATAACACATGGAGCAGTAGCGTGGTACTCTAAGAGCTTACAGAGCTCCGCGAGAATCAAAGTATCCACCTTACAAAGACAAGCGTGTTTGGCAATTAGTGCCGTCTTCAGCACCACACCCACGGGAACGCTTGAGTGTCCTCTAAATCTGCTACCTCTCCAAACAGCACTGGAGAGGGGGGCCAGATGGGCTACGTATAGATTGACACAAGCGGTGATCAGCAATCCCCAGCCGACCATCATGGTGCCCAACAGCCTGAAAAACGTCAGTGATGTGTTGGTTCTACCACCAGATGTTATATCTACCAAAACTAACTATTACCATGCCTATGACGTCCTCCTACCAGAGAGGAACGAATGGGCAAAAACCTCGGAACATCTGAGAACAACATAGAATAGTTGGTTCACTGACAGCTCCAAGACCAATGATGGTACAGTAGCCGCTGCATGGAATAAAAATGTCAAGGTTGAGCTTAAATATTCCCTTGGCAAACATTCAACTATTTTTCAGGCTGAAGTTCAAGCCATTGATATGACTGCACAGTGGCTCATCGATAGAAACTGGAAAGGCAAGTCAATCAAAATATTATCGGACAGTCAAGCGGCTTTCAAAGCTCTTGATTCTAGCCGCTGTTCATCCACAGAACTGCCAGGAACTATGTAGAGAAAATAAACGTCCACTTATCTGGATACCTGGACATACAGGATATGAAGGCAACGAAACAGTTGATACTCTCACGAAGCAGGCGGCCGCAACGGCCTTCATAGGACCAGAACCAGTACTGGGAATACCCTACAACGCAGCTAAAGAAGCCCTCTCCAGGTGAACACAACAGCACTTTGTAGAGAAATGGAGAGAGTTACCGGACCTAATTAATTCAAAGAAGGCAGTGAATCTGCCATCAAGAGTGCAAACTAGACAACTTCTTCAACTTGGCGGACAGCAGGCACAGGCTGTAGTTAGCAGGTACACTGGCCGTTGTCGGCTAGGAAGCCACACGAAGAAGATAGGGCTTTCCGAAGAAACGGAATGCAGCTTGTGCTTGGACGACGAAGAAACAATGGAGCAAGTTTTATGTCAGTGTCCAGCAATGGAAAGAACCAGACAGAGCTTGGAAATTCCACTTGTAGATTTGAAAACAATCCACTCCAGAAAGCTAAAAAACTTCATGAAAAGGATCGAGCCTCTGGCCTAGTGGAAACCACAGATGTGAGCCACAATAGACCAAGGGTCGCAGTGGAGGGCCCCATCTGGACCCACTATCCTGTATGAATACAAATACGAATCTTCTAGTAACACTTCTTATAACAAGTTGTAGAACAACTTCTTATAACAAGTTGTATAAAGAGGCAATAATACCTCTACTAGGAGTAACAGAAATTGTGGTTTTGTATTGACAAAGCATGCTACAAAAATAGGATGTATATTAAAAATAGCGATATTGTAGTCACAATTACTAAATAATCACCTACCTATGTTAAAAATACTAATAAAGAATCAATAACCTTTAAACAACAAAACGGTCAGAAATAAATTATCGACAATACAGGGGGCTAGTGAAAAAATTATATCTGGGAACTGACGACCTGTCTGAAGATTTACATCATATTTATATATTCTAGACAGTTGTAGTGCAGTGCACTGGCCGAACAGATACGTGTGCGTGCATTACTAAGGAAATGGAAATGATTACTAGAGATACTTTAATTATTTCTATTTGCTTTATAGAATTAGCTTGTATTAGTACTATAATGGAAGTTAATATCGCAATTAGTACGATTATCTGTCAAATTCTATTTGAATTGAATTTGAATTTTTAATCTATTCACAGTGATGAATTAAATTCAGTTTTATAAAATATTTGAGCATTATCTGGCATTATTAAAAAAAAAATAATTTAGCATGGTTAATTTATGCGTCCTTACTTTTACTTTTGCTTTCATGTTTATGTTTATTTTTAGCAAACATGATTATAGGAATAACTGGTGACACATATACCTATTAATTCAATTTTCTATTGTAACACTTTCGATATTAGAAAAAGATATATCTAGGGACTAGAACCCATGTATCACTGTATCAGCTTCCCATTGATTTATTATTTAACCGATAATTCTTCAATTCAATAGCAAATTTTAAAAAATTGTTAATTTCCTCATGTGTTATAGCTGCGACGATCTTGTTGCTGGTATCTTTGATGGATAATAAGACATTTAATCCTGGAGCGTTTGGATAGTGTATTGTAGTGAAATGATGTTACAATATTGATGCAGTGACCTGATTTGTTACATACATAGCAGTTTAAGCGATTATTAGAAGTTGTTATTGTTGTTGCCTTGTAAATCCCGGTTTTCCCCAAAAGCCGGACTAGAAAAATATCTCTGCCTTAATCGATTTTGTTTTAAATTACCTACAAAACTGAAAAATAAAACTTTATTGATGCTCCCTAAATTCTTTAAAATGGGATTCGAGAAGAAACTTTAGATCTTCAGATTTCACAGCGTTTTGTTATTTCCAAAACTTTACATATAGATACAGATATTTTAAAGTTTTTACTTAGTTAACTGTTCAGACTTAATCAGCTTAGTACTAGTGTTAACTTTTTGAGATCTGTACAAAGGTGCATAAATGAAATAAATAAAAAAACAAATATAAAGTAATCACTCTAAACTAGTAGCAGGTGCTTTCTATGTCTATTTTTTTGTGATATTTTTTGAACAAATTTACATTGCAAAACAAAAGAAATTCTTACTATCCTTATTCAACAGTACCTAAATTATAAAGTAATCCTGTTTATTTTAGATTAGCTTTACCTTCTTCATGCATTCCCAATAAAGGAAATATTTTAAAGAACCTTTCAACCGATCCCAAGTCTTCATTATTTACTGCCTCATTAAACTTGTGCTCCACTATTGCTTTCAACTGAGCAGCAGCTTCTTGCAAAGTTCTCACCGATTTGAGCATATTTGACATATTATTCATATCATTTGCAGTTTTCTTTAACAAAGACTGATCCATAGAAAGAAATCTATGAACATGTGCAGCTCCTTTTTCATAATCCAAGTCTAAAATTGCCTGTTGAACCCCTTGAGAACATATTTCCAAGTCTATTAAGTCATTAACTCGAAGGAGGCATTCATCAACATGACCCTAAAAGTACAAGGAGATAGATTGAATGAAATTTAAACAATTTAATATATTAATAAGGGTACAGTTTTGTAAATAATTTGAATACCTAGCTATAGAAAGGATCAAACAGTTGCAGCCTATGTTCTTTAAGTATTTAAGTAAAGTTGGCGTATGATATAAGAAATATTTAGGTTCTATATTGGATAACGGTTTAAACTGCATAAGTCATTTTGAATACATAAAAAATTATATAGCAAAAACTATTCTTCTTTTCAGTAGTATCTATTTGAACAATAATGCCTCAAATGATAATTCAACCATATTTCGATTACTATGCCAGTCTCTATTGTACTTATAGGATCATAATCCACATCAACGTTTACGGGTACTATATTTTTGTCTTGATAGTTGTGTATGATAGTAACAGTAAATTGAAATTTAGGTAATCCGTGATATTATCTTTGGTATTATTTTAACAAAAAAAAAAACATTTATTTTTTCTAAAAAAAAGTCGACGTTTCGATTTTTATTAAAGCTGAGTTTATAAATTGACGTAACATCAGCATAGCATAAGCATAAGAAGTTAAAAATGCAAATTTAAGTGAGGCAATTTATAGATTGACATATTCAGATTCAGATATGCTTTATTATCATAAATATATAGTATTCGTAGACAAAGCTTATTAAATTAGACAAGTATGAAACTAATGTAGAAAATAAAATGTTACAAATAAAAGTTAAAATTAAGAAGTTAAAAATAAAAGGTTAAAAACAATAGGTTAAAGCTTGGAAAACCAGAAAAATAATTAAAAAATAAAATACAATTTGTTTGGAACAAGTAATATGCATGCACAAATTCATCAATTAAACGAACACCTAAACTGTATATAATAAATAAAATAAAGCAGAACAAAAGCGACAGTTTACTTCCTGCCATCTGCAAAATACTCTTCCAAGCTATAAAATGCCCTACTTTTTAGGAGTTATCCCATGGATCCCTTAAAACTTATAAGAATTTTTATATGATCTGGTAGATGGTTAAATAATGGTTAAATAAATTAGGGAGTTCCTGGTTAATTCGCTTCTAGGATTGGGCATTGGAATATTACTATATTGTCGGGTATTATGGTGTCTTTCAGAGCCAAAATTGAGCCAGATACATCTTAAATTTTTTATACATTAAGCAGCAAGTTTGCACTATAAACAGACAGCACAATGTCAACATCTTCAAGTCCCTGAACAAAGGCCTACATGTTTCTCTTGGGCTTATGCGACCAACATACCTAATAACTCTTTTCTGAAGGACAATAATAAAAACTTCTGACACCCTCCAAACCCAGCTCTTTTCCCACAACCACAGCGTAACACCCACTAGCTACTTTCTGTCTCAAGATTGAAATGTGTTCGTGGAACTTCAATTTATCGTCAATGACCACTCCAAGGAACCATTACAGCATTACAGCTACTAACTTCTAAATATTTATCGTTTATTATTATTTGGTCGGTACAGGTGAATTTGAAGCTCAATAATTTACTCTTATCAACATTTTTTAAGGATAGGAGATTAGCGTCGCACCATTGTTTAACCTTCATTAAGTGTTCAGACACACTTTTCATCAGTGATTGCTGATCGCAATCCGACCATAAGATCGTCAGCAAAGACTGTAAAATGTCCTCTAATGTTCAGAGAAGTCAAGTCATTGATGTACAACAGGAATAAAATAGGGCTGAGTAACTCCATGTTCATGAGCATACATCGAGCACAGTTCCGAAGGATTTAACGATCTATTTCCTATCTGATAAGAAAGATATAAACCATTCCAGGGCAAGCCCCCTGAAACCATAGTTAGAGTTTGCCGAGCAGTATTTCATGATTAACGCAATCAAACGCTTTCGAGAAGTCACAAAACGCTGCGGCGGCCAAGTATCCGACATTCAGGCTCAATAAAAGCTCCTCCAGGAGGGCAAATATCGCATCGCCCATGCCTGAACCTTCCCGGAAACCAAACTGACACCTACTTAAAATCGTATTACTTCTTAAAAAAAAAGCATCATTCTCTTTTTAACTAATATCTCAATAATTTTGGATAGACACGGTAGCAGAGATGTGGGTCTATAGTTGGCTGTATCATTCAGTTCACCCCCTTTGAATAATGGTGTTATCACAGAAATCTTAAGGCTATTCGGGAAAGTTGCAGTTTCAAAAGAATTATTTATGGCGTATGCCAAGGGGGAGAGTGACTCGTTTGGTAAACTTTCTAAAATTCTGATCATTAGCCCGTCAATCCCAGCAGTTTTTTTTTATTGTTAACTTCATGTTAAAGTTTCTTGATCTCATCTGGATCAGTATGTGAGACGAAAAATGAGTCCTGAATAGAAATATTCCCAGTACAAGATAAAAAGTCTGGGGTTTAAGGCAACTTGTTATTTTCTTAGCCACAGAACAATAATATTGGTTAAAAGCATTTACGTCAATTGTATGTTTGTTTGGTTTTGATGCATGGCCTTGGAATTCGTTAATAATCCTCCAATTTTCTCTGATCTTATTATGTGCCTTCTACACTCTAAACTTATAATATATAACATAAGACACAACAAAAGTTCGCTAAGTTTTAACTTCTTACGCCATGTGCTTATGTTCGACCAATGAAAACCCTGAATTATAATTTTATTTATCTATTTTCACTTGATAGTGAACAGATGAGAGAATGACATAAGCAATATTCAATTAGATATGGTGTTTTGACCTTTTGGATGCTTTTTATTTTTGAGAATGGTAAGGATTTATAAATTAATATTTAATATACATAAATAAGTATACTTTCTCAAAAAATATCAACAAAGTTAAGAAATTTTTAACGTTATGAAAACAAAGGAATAACTGATTAATTTCGCTTTACAGCTCAGGCGCAACATAACACAACTCTATTAATAAATCGTCCATTTATTGTAATGTGGTTATGATATGTAATGCTATTGCTATGCTACGCTATGCTTATGTTTGTCTGTCTCCAAATTGATACATTAGGGAAACACTATTACGCTTATATCAAATTATAAAAAACATCAACATTTAATAGACCAACACAACCAAGGATTTACTGGTTCAAAGGTATAGCTTCGTTCATCCTGAAGTTTTTCTCACTGAACATTGATCTTTAATCTCTATAAGTGTAAAAACATTTGGGAGATAGCCTTTTATATATATATTTAGAAAATAATTATATTGTGTGTTTAATTTGTGAGTATCAGTTCTACAGTTGAGAGTATCCGTCAGAGTTATGTATATCACTTCACTCAGACAACACTTTTATCTTGTATTAGTGATTCTCGTGCATTTAAACTAATTAGTTATCTAAAATATAATTGAAATTTTTAACCCGGCGTCGGTGATATTTAGGTACACGTTTAGTGTGGTGGGGTATGTCATACCCCATTAAACTTAATTCGACATTACCAACCATTTAATATTTTAGGCATATTTTTTGCATTGCTTGTATAAATAAAGCATACTAAACAAACAGTATGTAGTAAATTTAAAGTAACACAAAAAATCGAGTTTTTATTGCAGAAAATCTAAATTTATTGATATAAACAAAGGTGTTTCTCTAAATCAAGATAAACAACAAAATAATACTTTCTAAAAGAAAATAACATCAATTTGACCCTAAATATAAATATAAAACAAATCACAAAACAATGTTTTAATTGGAAATTAATTTTTGACAATTGTCACATAATTTTACCGTGTATTGAAAAAATTAATTACCTGTGTGGTGGGGTATGTGATACCCCAGACGACTTTGAAGACGTGTGGCCTCTACAAAATCAAGACAAACACTGATTTTGCGGTCGGGATGGATCGACTGTTGTATTACTCGAAGGTACTAAAGAGTTCGACGCGGTCTTAGAGTGTATTAGAAAATCGCGCGTGTTTTAAATTTATTGGGGTATGTGATACACCACCACACCGACGCCGGGTTAAATACAAAGCTAGCATAATTGTGTAGAGCCTAACTTCCCTGACGTTCAAATAAGAGGGAAAACACTCAAATCAAAATCAACATCAAATCTTTATTTAGTCATTAACTGTAATATAAACTTACTCTTGTCAAAAATAAAAATTAATGCCTGGTTTCTTGATAAAATAGGGCAATCACATACCCGAATGGTCAGGTTAAAATTCTACAAACACAAATACTAGAAATAAATGAACCAAATCAAACCAAACCAAAAACAAAATTAAAATGCATAGACAAAAGTTTAAATTTGTTGTCAGAGGACAAGCACTAACATGTTAAACATACATTAAACATCCATATTGAATATATAAGAACCTTGATAAGAACAGTAGTAGGTACACCATATAACACTTTCAAGTTCTTAAAAACTACACAACGATAGTACGAGCAAGGAATTCATCCACACTGTGAGATGTGTTCTCCATCAAGAACCATTTGATGGATTTAATTGCAATTATCTAGGTTTAAAAAACATTTAAGACATCTGATCTAAATGTGTTTCTAATTCAAAAATCCGGCAACAATGTAAACATTTTTACTGTTAATATTTTCAGTAACTAATTCTTCAAAATTCAAAATTTTATTTACGCTAAGAGCATTTTACAATAATTGAGATATAAAATATAGTCAAAAATTTAATCAAGTCATTTCCTATCACTACAAAAAAGATTAAAAATTAGCATCGAACATTGGATGTAAGTGACAAATACAGAAGCAAGATGGCAAATAACACTTCTTTATCAAGTCATTGATTAGTCTAGGCGTTATTGTTAATGGTGAGGTCCTATGAAAATCAATGCTAAAAAGGTTTCTATTTCTTGCATTAACTGGCCATACATGAATGCCAATTGCAGAAAGGAGTTCCGGGGGCAGAATACAATACACTGAACTTCATCTGGATAGATACCTACATACCTACCCCAAGAATGAACTATTACTAAGCAACAAGAGATAAACATACAGTACCTGCATGCTAACTTGAATCTTGTCAGATTGCTTACAAGCTTCTTGCGAACCACTTGCAGCGTGCCTATTTAAAAATCACTTGCCATCCACACTTTAAGAAAGTGTTACATTACACACTTGGCTCATATTATGTGTAATAAAATAATATACTACTTGTCTCAAGTGATACAACAAAAACATGTAATATGAACAAGCACAAAGGCTTGAGCAAGTACAAACTCTCACATTAGATAATACTGGCTTAAACTAACCTAAACTGATTGCAATTATTTTGCCTTGCTTCGCACAACCCTTCATATTAATTGGCTTAAACAAACTGAAACTAATTCAAACTAATTGAAATTATTTTGCTTATGTTTCACCCAATCCTTCACATTAGTTAGTACTGTCATTTCTGTTTATAGGGATTAGGGAATGATTGTTTATTAACTGATTGGTGTTCTGGTGCCACAAAGGTGTGTGGGATTCCAATCTAGCTGACACACTAAACCACTTCACAGTGTTGCCAAAATGTTTCAAGAGGATTCGTGAGAATTTTATATTAAAAATCGTGAGATTTTAAAAAGTCCTAAAAAGAGATCAAAATAACGTTCAAGTGACGGTTGTACTTTTACAGCCGATTTTAAGTTAGTATGTTTTGCGGTATTTTCGTGCTTTTTAAGCTCTCCTTTTCCTCTAGATATTAAAATATCGCTAACCCAGATTATACACCTAAAATATTTTTAAAATCTGCAGTAAATAAAAAAGAACTTATTTGTATAAAAAATAAACACATTACCAAGCATAAAGCTGACCTTTTGTACTAGACGTGGCCCATTTGCATTCCTTTTCCCAGTCAGTTTAATATTTTTGTTGATAAGGGATTTTTTTAAGAGGGGGAGATTCATGAACAGATTCTTCACTATCGTATATATTCTTAGGCTTTAATAAAACAATTCACTACTGTCAATAAACAATACCGTACACCGTATAAAATTAAAATAAAAAAATATCGCAATACGAACTGCAAATAAAAGCACTCTCCTATGCCTATGATGCATTGATGCAATAAAAGTAAGGCAAAGCGCCTGGCTGCCCGCGCGATTCCACGGAACTGATATAGCAATCTGTTTGAAGTTCGGGACTTCCCCGAAGTTCAATGAAATAATCCAGTGGCAGCGAGAGTCCTAATGCTTAACCTAATTTGCGCTTAACCTAATATATTTGTGACGTTTGTTATGAATGAAAAAACGTTATTTTTTTGGAAAGTTTATAAAATTTGATGTAAAATTAAAAAAATCGTGAGAAACTCTACGTGAATCGTAAGATATTTTCCAAAATCGTGTAATCTCACGATTAATCGTGAGTTTTGGCAACACTGCCACTTCCCCACCCTTTCCATGACAAATCAAAACTAACCTAAACCTTTTTTGATTAACATAACTCTTCACTCTTCATGCCAGCTGGTACTGGCCTGAATAAACCAAAATTAACCCAAACCAACCCAAATGATTTTTATGTTAACCTAACCCAACTAACCTAAAGTTAATGTAGATGTCACCACCCCAATCTGTTACTTCTAGCAAAGAAATCAAAATTATATGGCAACCATTACAAACAACCCACAGTAGATATTGTCCCAACAGCACTGAAATTGTGGATATTATTTTGTCACATAACGAAATTCAGAAATGTCAAACAGACATAATATTATAATCAAATTTAAATCATATGTTGTGGATGGATAGCTTACCAAAGCCAAAGCCCATTCTTGTTTTCTATATGTTTATTTTATTAGCAGTTTTTTATATACTGTAGTATCAATCATTTCAGGTAGTTTATACCAAGGCAAATATAGTTAGAACTTAAGCAAAATAATTTAATGATAAATGTTTCACTCATACCCTAGCAGAATCCAGCTGCCTTATTTTGCTGCTTATTTTCTCGGAGCTATCAGAAATATCATTTATTGTCCTTACAAGTTGTTCAGCTTCGTGTTTCATTGTTTTAAGTGTTGGAATTAAACGCGATAATCCTTTAACCTTATCCTCAATGTATGTTCTCTGGTTTAACATCCCATTTAACTCAGCTGTTAAGTTTTCCTAAAAGCTATACATTTAACTTCTAATAATCTATTAAAGACATCTTACCTCTTCTAATTTTAGTTTTTGCAGCTCTTGTTGACATTGCTGTTCTATATCAGAATAAACAATATCTTTTGAGGACATAGTTTCGTTCATTACCCTAAAAACAGTTTACACTTACTAAAACTAAAAAGTAAAATTGTAAACATAAACAAATCATCATAGACTTCCATTGACAAATGCATTGGACAAATGGCAATGCACTCTCTACTGTCTAGTGTCAAAAGCGTCTGTAGACCCCATATATATTTCTTTTTAAGTATATGGTAGACCCGATATAATTTTCGATACCGACTCTGGCGCCATCTAGTGCAGATGGCGTTGACTCAAGCGATTGCATTCGCGCTATGTCTTCGTGATGTAATCGATTTGCAATATAGGCCATGGTGGTCCAGAGGACACGAGTGGATCGCCGTAGTAAAACATCTGTCAAATTATTTCACATTTGGATCCATGACGTCACTCGATAGTTGGCGGTATTTTGAAAACCGTCGCCGTATAAATACTTAGCATTATAAGATCCTTTACACACTAACCCAAACTAACCCAAACTAACCCAAACTAACCCAAACTAACCCAAACTAACCCAAACTAACCCAAACTAACCCAAAATCAAGAAAAAAAGCTGTTTAGAAACATAATATGTAAAAAAAAATAAAAAAAAGCAACGGGGTTCGAACCCGCGTTTTCCAGGTGAGACCCAACGATCTAAACCTCTACACCACTAGAGCTCTTGATAGAAATCGATTGAATCACGCACACATATCGTAATACGAGATGGATCGACCAATAGGAGAGGTCGAGTGACGTCATGGATCCAAATGTGAAATAATTTGACAGATGTTTTACTACGGCGATCCAATATACAGAGGACTAGATGGTTAGGTTAGGTCTGAATTCGGCAGCAGCAGTTATCGGCGCCGGCGGCTCGGGTTCAAACTCGGTTGTTTTATTTTTATTTTTTTTTTAAGGTTAAGTTTCTTAACAGTTTCTTTCTTGATTTTGGGTGTGTCTTGGGTTAGTTTGGGTTAGCACCTGGTTAGTTTCCTTTTCTTGAGTACCCGTAGCGAGCGCAGCGAGCGGAGGGCCATGCGAAAAGTGATATTACTTATTGTAATACGTGCCCGTACTTTGGATGCACTTTTTCCAAAATATGTTGCTTTATTTAACTAAACACAAGGATATATTTAACAAAAGCCGTATTATAGTGGATATACAGCAGCTGGCATGGGTTTCCGCGAATACATTCACAAAGAATCCCCCTTCTTTGTGAATATATTCCACGCAAGGCCACCTATGTAGTATAGGTAGCCTTTGATATCGAAAATTTGGTCGGGTCGCTAGACTCTTGTTCTAGTCTAGCCCCACACCTTTGTAGCCCATAGTAGCCCATTGCATACGCTGTTGCCAAACTTATTCGAGTTTCGCGCCATGTCTACGTGATGCAATCAGTTTGTCGCCAGAGCCACGGTACAAGGAGAAACGGTATAGTATTCCGGCAGCCAAAACTCGTCGAGTTCGCGCAGTTACGTAGGTTGCGTAAGAAAATCAAGACGACTGCATTCGATTTATATGGATTCGTACGTTTGTCCAAGTTGACATCGTGGTTTTCTAACTGTGAATGTTTTATTTGTTTTTCAAAATGCCTGGATGTGCTGTGGCAAAGTGTAATAACTACACTAAATCTACTCAAAGCACTAATATTAGATATTTTCTTTCCCCAAAAAATAAAAAGCTGTGTAAAAGGTGGAGCGTTGCGTGTAGACGGGAAGATTAGATAACGTAAAGAATGGTATATATTTAACTAACTAGGTGGTCTATTATGTGATAGGTTGTAATTAATTTGTAAAATAAAATAATACATCTAACTTTTAGCTTACATAATATGTTCTGTTCATTTTGAGAACGTTTATTTTGCTGAGCCTACACTTCTAGAGAAGTTATTAAATTATACATCAAAAACTAAGAGAGGTCAAAAACTAACTAGCTTCTACGTTGTGAAAATAATAACTAATAACATAAAAAATACTGTATATATATATTTCAATTGTATACTTTAGAATCTCAGCACTCAGAGTGTTGTCAAAGCAACTGAATTTACTAGTAGTATAGTTGGATAAACAATTATTTCTCCACATGAAAAACATCTTATCACATAGAAAAAACATTTTTACCACTTGTCAAATCAAAAGTTATTTCTAAATTTCATAGATTTTAAATCTATCCAATTCTTGTTGTGAAACCAATATATTTTAAATGCGCGCTATGTCTGAGACTCTACGCAAACTACGTCACAGCCCGGTAGCGGTGCGCAATCATGGCCAGAGCCCACCGAACTCTATTATAGGTCGGTGCCAGAGCCAGAGCCCTTATGGTGGAGGGGTGTATACACCGACCAGGTCGGTGGGTGTAGATAGGTGGGTCTCAATCATTGATTTTCAAGAGTGGATAAGCAATAAATATACCAAACATGGCAAATTTACGACCGCGAAATTTAAACAAAGAGATTCAAATTTGGACTTGCCCATTAGAAAATTAGTAGGCGCCAGTTGTTGCACTGTGAAGGCCAACATGCAGGGCCGGACTTCAAAATTTGAGATCGTATTATAAGCATAATCAAAGATGATATTATCGATACATATAATAAATAGAGGTCGAAAAGTCTGCACATGGAACAAATTTTAAAAAATCTATACTCAGTTGGCTATTGATGATCTGCAGATAAAAAATTAATAGTTGAAACACTTGTTAATTTGTTTGTATGTTCGGGCGTCAGTGAAAAAGCAATTAACGGATTTTGATGCGGTTTTCACTATTTGGAAGCTTAATATGGGGGTCAAGTCATGGGATATAAGGTAACCCGTAAGGGGGGTAAATAGGCATAACAATTTTAAAGGGGACATCTTTGTCTAAAAAATAATAAGCAATAGAGGCCTTAAAATTAGTATGTACACTACTAATAAAATAAGTAATTAGTTTTATAGAATTATAATTGGGGTGAAGAAATAGGGGAAATTATTATTATTTTTTATAAATTAAGAAATATATTTTTTCTATTTTGCGTTCAAAATTATTCCATTTCGATACGCAAATGCGTGTCGAAAAGAGGTTCTTTTCGACACGCATTTTGTTGACTGGTTGCGGTGATCACAGCTTATTCACTACCGGTACGAGCTAGTCATCTTGCGGCGGCATCCTTGTGGGAAAGTGCAAATTTTAGAAGAGGAGCCGTGACTTAATATTGTTTTAAACGTTTAGGTATCTGAATAATACTTTTGACAGTTCGTTTAATTTAAAATATGCCTTATATCGTATAAAATCTGCTTAAAAACGATTTTAAATGGCAAAATTGTGTAAAAATCCGAAATTGCCGGAAGAATTTGTCGTGGATTTTGAAGCGAAAATTAATTTTAAATTGAGTTCGCTCCATGTCATTACATTGCCTTGAAAAATCACGAGACTGTGGAACTGAACCGCTCAGGGCAATGCCAGGTAGGCGCAGTGCCCGACACTCCAACTTTCCGATTTCGGTAAAAATGACTAGCTGATAGTGAATAAGCTGTGATACCGCTTTCAATGGGATTTCTAGTAATAAAGACGTCAAAAATGAAAATATGGCCGCGCAGGACTTTGGCTTGATAGACCCTACCACGTGTCATATCTGAGCAAAGATTCGCAAAATGAGTTTATCAATAATTTAGCCTCAGAGGTAAAAAATAAATATTAATAATGCACAAATTTATTCTGTGATGTCGGACACAACACCTGATGCTTCCCACCAAGATCGTCTGTCTGTTATCATTTCATACATTAATCCAGAAGGTAAATCGTGTGAGCGAGTTTTGGAAAAGCGTGAACTCTTGATAAGACAGGTTTAGGTTTAACAAATAAAATAAATGAAGTACCTACTTGTAAATAACGGGCTAAGTAGAAAAAATTTAACTTTTCACTCTTATGATTTTGTTAGTTTGATGTCTGGAGACTATAGGGGGGCACAAAAATGTTATGCGATATAGTAGGCCATAGCATACCATGATGCAAGCTTTATTGTTTCTGATTTGTTTAGTGTTTTACAAACAACTTATAATTTTTTACATCACGCACAAACATTAATAAAAGTAATTTTTTTTTTAAAACAAGCTTTTATTCGGTCGGTGGTGTTTCAACACTGGAACTACAATTCAAAATAATTTTCTATGCGGCCTAGTCAGCGTTGGACGGGACCAATCTTGCACGCTGTGTAGCTTGATATTGCCCACACCAAATCACAGCGGCGCGGGCGAGTTTTTTCTGCATGCCACGTTCCGGCAGCACATTTGTTCTGGAATTTCAATGTTTTCAAGTTTGTTGACGAGTGTTTATTTTTGAGGATTTACATATCAACAGAATTATTACGAAAGGTGAGTTGAACACTATTTTTTTATTAAAACATGATGATGTGAGTGCATCTATACATTGAATGTGAGTGCATCTATACATTGAATTTTCTGTTTTTGCTCTATTACTATCACAAGTATTTGTGGTTCCTTTTGGGACCACTAGGGCGCTTGTCATCGATAAGCTCGAATCGACTCTTGGCAGCCGAGTTGTGAAAGATCTCACTCATTGGTCAGGAAATATCACCGTGTTTACTTCGACAATTTTTTCAATGGGATTCAGCTGCAACAAGAGCTATTGGCAGATAAGATTCTTGCGTGTGTAATTGTTAGAAGAGGGTGCCAGGGTGAACCAAAGGTTCTAAGAGCGGAGAAAATCATGAAAAAGAGAGGTGGTTCAGATTGGAGAATCAAAGTCAAAGTCAAAGTCAAAAAATGCTTTATTGTAGGAAGAATCAGGTTTCTTATTTACAAAGCTTCTTGGTTTAGACTATCCTAAATATAAGTCAAAAATGTGTTTGAAAATATAATAAATATAAGTCAAAGACATAAAAATAAAAACTTAAAACCTAGTTAAAAAAAATACAGAGATACAAGAAATAGATAAACAGAAAAAACCACGACCAAAACTACATAGTTAACAAACAACCATATATAGCAAAAATGAATTGTATATTAATATAATTATCACTATCATTACTATCATATTCACCATCATTATTATCATTATCAACCACCATTATTATTATCAAAAGACCGCATCTGCAAAGGCTAGATTTTCCTTGCGCAGACGTCAACAATAAATAAATGGATGCAAGCGTGCAATAGATAAATCGAAAATGCGACAGAGGTGAGCAAGCTCCGGTACAAAATTTACACAGCCGCAATAGAGATCAAACCCCGCTCAAAGTAAAGTAAAAGTCAGAGACAATGAATTGAGGGTGCAGACAAAACATACTATGTTCAGCGAAGAGACGCAAAAGAGGAAAGGCATAAGACTATTCCTCAAAGCTGTCCTCAAAGTATTCCCCCAGTGAGTAATAAGCTCTTTTTACCAGCAAAGACTTAACCACCCGTCTAAATTTTTTGAATGGCAGTGATCTTATGCTACCCGGTAAGTGATTATACATTTTTTTGGCATTATAAAGTATTGAGTTTTTTATTTGTGTTGAGTGGGGTATTGGCAATGGTATGTTTCCTGTTTGTCGGGTGTTATAGGCATTTGCATGTTCAACAGAACCAAACCTTTTATACAGCAGACAAACTGTTTCCAGAATGAAGATACCGGTCAGAGTTAATATTTTGTGTCTAACAAATAAAGGTTTACAGGAATCTCTGACTTTTGCATTGCACATATATCGCACTGCACGTTTTTGGAGGACAAAGACCGCACTTAGTTTACCCTGGCTAGAATTTCCCCAAAATGATATGCCATATCTTAAGCGCGCTTCAACAAGTGCAAAGTACATTGTTCTTACTATGCCAAAATCCAACTCTCGTGATGCCACCCTAAGGGCATAACAGCTGGAAGCTATTTTGCTGCACAGATTTGAAATATGCTCTTTAAAAGACAATCGATTATCTATGTAAATACCCAAAAATTTAGTACATGTTTTGTTTAAGATAATGTTGCTATCGAGACTGACATCACTTATGGAACAGTTAAAATGCAAGATATTTGTCTTAGAAATATTAAAAGACATGCAATTGGCATCACACCACTGTTTAACCCTAATAAGATCCCTCGAGATCGCATGATATAATTCTTCTGAGTCCTTGTCGTGCCACAATATCGTGGTGTCATCCGCGAATAAAGTAAATGACCCACCAATATCCAGAGAGGCAACATCATTCATGTACAGCAAGAAAAGAATGGGGCCCAGAACAGAACCCTGAGGAACACCACAACCAATCCTCAACTCATCAGACTCAGACCCCTGCACTCGAACCCTCTGGGTTCGGTTGGTCAAGTATGATCGAAACCATTCAAGAGTTACCCCTCTAAAACCATATAGCTCCAATTTCTGCAGCAGTATTCCATGATCAACGCAGTCGAAGGCTTTTGACAGATCACAGAACACTGCCGCAGCCACCTCTCCATCATTAATTTTAAAATAAAGTTTTTCCAAAAACGAGAAAACAGCATCGTCTGTGTTCTTTCCGTTTCGAAATCCAAACTGACATATGTTTAGGATATTGTTCTTGTTTAGAAAAGATATGATCCTCTTCTTTACTACCCTTTCAACCACTTTAGAGAGTGTCGAGATTAAGGATATAGGTCTAAAGTCAGATGGAGATTCAAGATCGTTACCTTTTTGTATTGGGACAACAATGGACAGCTTTAAGGAATCCGGAAATATTCCCCTGATAAAGGAATCATTCACTGCGTTCACCAACGCAGTTAGAGTTGGTTCCGGCAAACACTGAAAAATTCTAATCGACAATCCATCCCACCCTGCAGATTTTTTGTTTTTTATTTCGTGAAAAATGTTCTTTATTTCCTCCAAATCAGTAGGTCCAAGATAAAACGAATCAGATACTGACGTATTTTTTAAGTAGTTCAATGGGTCACCCTTATATGTAATTTTGCCTGCTAGTTCACCCGCAATAGTGCAATAGAACTTGTTAAATTCATTTGGCTTAATAGTGGTTGAAGCTTTTATTTTAACACTTTTCCCTCGTATGTTGTTAATAATTTTCCAACTTTCTTTTTGTTTATTATGAGAATTGTTAATTCGGGTCCTAAAGTAGTTTTTTTTTGCCAGTTTTATAATCCTTCTATAGATACCTTTATACTTATTGAAATATGAAACAAAAAAAATATTATGAGCAAAGTACTTACGAACAACATGCAGAGATCTTAGATTCTTACCCGAAGTTTTAATACCTTTGGTAATCCAGCTCTAAAGGACTGGTGTGTTTGCAGTGGAAAGACACAAAACTTTTGTTCATAAGCCATTGTCATGATCCTGAAGACACTGTTACTGTTCCAAGAAAGCAAAAGGATGGAACTTCGACTGATATTCCATGTTTGGCCTTGGCGAAGGATTACAACACAACATGCACATGAACTTCGTAGATATATGAAACCAGTATGTTGGTAGTTCCAAAGTGGATAGAAGATCGCAAAAATGGTTGCCAGAACTTTTTTGGCATTTCGTACTTAGCATTGATCTCGGCATTGATCAATGCTTTCATCGAGGACAAAGCATGCTCTCTGGACGCCAGAGGATTGAATCTAAAGGATTTTCGCTTTGCGGTAGCAACTAGGATGATAGGTATGGATCCATCAATGCATACACGATGAAGACGAAGCACTGAAGTTCCAAAAGCGGTTCAAGGTAATAATGCCACCCGAAAGGAAATACGATAAAATTGCTCACATGCAAATTCATGGAACCAAAATTCGTTGTGCACATTGCAGCACACGGTTGCAACCGCATCGAAGTAGATGACACTGATACACATGCAAAGTGGGTTTTTGTCTCACCGAGAAAACTAACTGTTTTCAGGTTTTCCATCAGAAATGATATTTCGATATCTCAGTTTCCTAGTGGTGCCATAGAGGCACCATCATTTCCTTCCATTTTTTTCACAAAAAAATTGATTAAAAAATTCAAAAAACTCATTTTCTCTTATTTGTACATCCCAAAAATATAGAATTTTTACCTGGGAGCTAAAAACCAATGAGAAATTAAAATCCATCCTTAAAGGGTTAAAATGCACTAAAAAGAAGAAAATAAAATTTGAAGTAAATCAAACCCATTATTTTGTTACATTAAACATTTTTATATGATATAAATGCTTGTCGCCAGGTTTTCCTGTTTAAATTTCTCGCGACAAGCTTTTATATCATATAAAAATGTTTAATGTAACAAAATAATGGGTTTGATTTACTTCAAATTTTATTTTCTTTTTTTTTTATTTTTATTTATAAAACTTAGATTCGTACTATATAATAAAAGCCATTTTGAATCCGCCAGTTAAAATTTTCAAAATCTGATAAAAAATGTATATTCCTTGTCCGTAAAAACCCCCTAATATCAATTTTATACGAAATCGGACATACTTTAAGTAGTGCCTTCACCACTAACCTTTAGAGGGGGGGGAGGGGGACGTGTAAGCAACAGCACTGTCTTTATAAGAATAAACAATGGCAGCACCATAGTTTTACATTTTCATTTGAAGTACAAACGCATACCAAATTTGAAGCCAATTGGATATGTAGAAGTCAGCTAAAATTGACTTGCCACATTTAACCCCAATATCGGCCATGTTGAATCCGCCATTTTGAATTTTCAAAATCTGATAGAAAATTCATATTCGTTGTCCCCAAAAACCCCCATATTCCAATTTTAAACGGAATCGGACATACTTTAAGTAGTACCCCCCTCCCATACCCCTGAAAGGGGAGGAGGTGTAAACTTAACAACGTTATAATATTGTATTGTCATCGGAACTATAAACGTGTACCAAATTTCAAGTCAATCGGACATTTAGAAGTAGTTCTAATTCAGCTTGCAAGATTTGATTACAGACAGACAGACAGACCCACACAGGTGCAAGTAAATAAAAGCTTGTAAAAATATGAGAATTCGAAAATTCTCTACAGGTTAAAGATTTATCGAAGACTTGATGGACTGCGCGCGCTGAATCTATAAAATCAGTGTTGACATGGTTTGAGGTAATTATAGATGTACTTAATGAGATAACTACTGATCAAAATAATGTTTAATAGAATTCCCTCTAAGCCGTTAAAACTGTAGCTTTAAACTTATAGAAGCAATAAATTTATTTCCAGCAGAATATCACATAGCCCTTCAGGCTGAATTGGAAATATTTATTGATCAGTGTCAAGATTTTTCAACTTTAAATGCAGTTTTTGAGAAGGCGTACAAAATAAAAGTTATTTTACTAAATAATTCCCGTTAGTGTGGCTTCCAGTAAAAATAGTTTTAATAAGCTCAAATTTATTAAAATTTTTCTGAGGATAACAATGAGCGATTCACGACTATATTCATTGTTAATGTTATCCTCAGCAAGATATTTTAGAAAATATTCCGTTAGAAACCTTAATTTCACGGTGGACTTGTTTAAAGCAAAGTGGAACTAAGTATGTTTACGAATATATATATTGTTATGTTTATATATTTGTTGTTTGAATTCATGATTTAATTTTTTTTAAATAGCGTGTTACATTGTGTAGGTTAAGAATACCGACGGAAAAAAATAATCGACGTTTACATTTGGAACATTCGGCATTTCAACTCCCCCCCCCCCCCCCCCCCCCCAAAAAAAAAAAAGTTTAGAACCGGCCCTGTGCGTTGGGTTAATTTTTGTTGGTTGCGCCCCGAAGCGATCGAAGCGAGCATAGGGCCAGGCATGAGGTAATCAAATATTTGAAGAATGAAACGTAACTGGGGTATTATGGCTAACATTTATATTACAGTCGCACTATGCGAGCGCTTGTTTCGTCGGTAAAAGCGCATTCCATTGGTCCCTGCCAAATTTCTTAATTGTTTTTAAAGTTAGAGCATTTAAATCGTATGATTTTAACGACAGTCAGTGCTGTAGCGCGTGGTTTCAGTTTACGTGTTTTTGACAAGCTTGTCAGTATTTGCTTCGTATTTTGTTGTTGTTTTTGTGATTGTCGTTGGTGTGTGTATTTTACCCATATATTTAATATATGATTTTACCTCTATTTTTATTACGTAACTTTGTTGTTCTTGGATATCAATATGTAGCTAATCAGAATGGCGTTCTGGGGTCCTTTCGATATTTCTGATCGTGAATCGGAATCTGAAAATCCCAAAATCAATGCCGTTGCAGAGCTTTTAAAGTTTCGCAATAAAGACTTACATATCCAAACACAAAGAATTATTTTAAATATGTATACCTGTTTGAAAAGTGAAAATCATGAGGCCAGAAAAAATGATATAGTAAAAATAATTTGTGAGCTTACTAAACTTCCACGCTCTACAGTTTATAAAGTGATTAAGTGATATCATTGACTATTCTATAAAGCAAAAAAGATCCGACCAAAAGCTAAAAAAAAATGATAATGCTTCCAACTAAGTTATACGCCGAGTAGTATATCAATTTTACAAAGACAGAAAAGTCCCGGCATTGGAAATGATTCGAGATAAATGATCGGATTACCAGAATTATGAATACAAATCTCTCGACACTTTGCGTAATATCTTACTGCGGTTTTAAATATAAAAAAATGGATAAAAGAATGGTTATCATGGAATCGCATCGCATAGTTGCTCACCGTCAAGAATACTTACGCAAAATTCAGGAATATTGCCGAGCAAAAAGGGAAATAGTGTATTTAGATTAAACATGGTATGATACACGCATCACGTAGTTGAGTATCGTTGGGTATATGATGGCAGTAATTGCAAATTAAACGGGTCTTGTTCTCGCGGCAAACGAGCGTTATACTGAATGCAGGAAGTTATAAGGACTTTGTACACAATGCTTTATTACTGTCTGCCAAAAATATAAAGCACTCTTCGGTTGATTATCATTAAGACATGACCACCAATAGTGCCAGTACATTTGAATAGTGGTTTACCGAACAATTGCTGCCGAATATTCCCCCAAATTCCGTTATTGTAATGGACAATGCATCATTTCATTACAGCCTTCATAGCAAAGTTCCCAATAGCAGTAATGAAAAGGACGATATTCTCAAATTCATGGAGTTCAAAAATATGGAAATTCCTCAACAGGCGACAGAAAGTGTTATTGGAAGCTATTAAAAAAAACTTTACAAAAGAATATGTCATTGACAAATTATGCGAAGCACATGGTCATACTATTTTGCGGCTGATGTCGGCTGCCCTCAAGAAAAAACTTAGAAAATATAATCAATCGCCAACTGAGGAAAGTAATTGATGAAGAAAACGCAAGTGGTATTTGAATGAACTGTGTCCGTCATGTTACAGGAAAGGAGGGCGATTATTGTATTTTACCGGCCATTGACCCCACAATAATAACGCCAAATTCAGATTCCAACTCTGCGGATTCAGATAGTGACTGTTCATGCATTTCTCTGGTGAAACAAATCATATAATCCTACTTTTTCTTATCAACTTTTTATGTAATGCTGCCATTACATAAAACTTTCTCTATGATGTGTAAGTGTAATCGAGAATGGAATATCCAGCGGCAGCGAACAGGTCGTAGGAGATTATGCTCATCAAATTATTTTGACAAAACGGAACGTCAGTAAAAACAATACAATCTTTCATCGACGAAAACAAATTCGTGTTTTGTAGAAAACCGAATATTTTACACTAAAAAATAAACATTTTTTTAATTTAAAATTAGTCTTTTTGAAAACCATGTCTATAATAATTAATGTGAAATATAATCATCGTACTATGTAATATTTGGTCAAACTAATAGAAGACTGCGGTTATCATTTGAGGAAAGAAAATTTGTTTTCATAATACCACTCTGAAAACTATCATTTTCGACGTGTCTGTAGAGCAAATAAAGTAAGTCTTTCCGGTGCGCCCGCATGGAAAAAAGTTTTTATCCTATTAAACGAAAAATTACACCTTTCCGATGTGTTTTCTCACCGCAAAAGTCATCATTCCAGTATATTGTATTCGTTGCTTAGCAGCATGCAATAACTGTGCGGGAATAGGCAATAACTGTAAGGGAATATAACATTATTCAAACGCCTTGTTTGTCAGATCTGACGTTTATCAAAAGTAACATTTAGCTGTAGTTTCCGTAGTTACTAGCTCGAATCAAAACTTGATATTATGTTGAGTTTAAATTTAAAACACCGTTTTTATTTAGAGTAATATTAGGCTCTATTTTTACGTATTTTAATTAATTCCGATCGGATCAAAATAGTATATTATTTTATATGGAGGAAAAGTGATACTTTTCATGGCGCGCTCGTGTTTAACAGCCGAACGGAGTGAGGCTGGTAATAGAGAGCAAGCCATGAAAAGTATTTTTTCCTCCAAATAAAATATGCTGTTTTTTCTTCAAATGTCGAGAAATTAATGCAAAAACATCTCTTTTTAATAGTAATAATATCTAATTATTATTAAAGATAAGTGGGTTCGCAAGGCGGCTTAGACCGGTGTCGGTGAATAGGCACAGGTTGTTGCTATAAGTAATGTAAGTAACATAAAGCTGTCAGTGGATACTGTCAACAATAATTATTTTTTTAAGATTGCGTCTACGATTGCGTTTTAATTCCGTATTGATAAGCAGTTATTGAGTAAGTTCGATTAAATAATAACCAATTTGTTCCTAAATTAGTGATTTTTAGAAATGCAATCACAAATTGAGTGATAAATACAAATTGTAGTTTAATAAATCTTGAGTTGTTGACGCTTATTTTGTTGTTTGTTTGTATTGTATCTATGTTGCTATGACAACACTTTTACCTCCGCCGGCGGAAAAGTGAAAAGTAAAGCTCCGGCGGAGGAAAAACGAAACTTCGCGGCCGCCTACACAGTCGAGGAATGACGGATTTACTGACGTTTGAAGAAAAAATAGTATATGCAACACGTAGGAAAAACACATTCCTGGACCCTCGTGTTGCTGGACGAAGCGCAATTGTACAGGAATGTTTTGCTTTTCCTACTAGTTAATTAATATACTATTTCCGGTGCGGGTGCACGGAATATTATATTTCATTACCAGTCCGGAAACTAGACTTTTCCGGTGCGCGCACTACACTTTCTGATGTGACGCGTAGCCGAACACCGGAAGTCGTGCAAGCACGAGAAAAGCTGTTTCTGCCCGTGCAATGAATGATATCTTTCATAATACCTCTCTGAAATCAAAACATAAAATTATTATAATTTTATATATCCAAAATCATGTCATAATGCATTTTGAATTAAAATGTAAGCAAACGTCAAACTTGCAAGACAAGCAAGACAGGTATCCAGTATTTATCAAGCGTTGCTATGAAAATGTGTTTTCATAATACCTCTCTAAACACTATCATTTTCGACGTCTCTATAGAGCGAATAAAGTTAGTCTTCCCGGTGCGCCCGCACGGGAAAAGTTTTCCGTTCCCTAATTTCAAGTGCTAAATTTTCAGTTATTTAGTTACAAAATAAGCATAAAGTATAATAAATTGGGTTAAAATTATACAGCGATGCAGTCTACAAAATTAATCTAGTACATTTTGGCGTCAATAGTCTAATTTTAAGTAAAATTATTTTATTTATTCTGTCTTTACTTGTCACAAATACATCAAAACTAGCTGCCTATTCAATTGCAATAAAAGATACGAACACATTTCCATAGCAACGCTTGGTAAATATTAGATAGCTGTTTACGTTTGCTTACATTTTAATGTAAAATGCATTGCGACATGATTTTTGGTTACCGACATAAAATTATAAAAATTTTATGTTTTGATTTCCGAGAGGTATTATGAAAAATATCGTTCATTACACATCCAGAAACAGCTTTTTCCGTGCTTGCACGATTTCCGGTGTTCGGCTACGCCTCACACCAGAAATTGTCGTGCGGCCACCGGAAAAGCCTACGCCCGCACCGGAAAACTTTTCCCGTGCGGGCGCACCGGGAAGACTTACTTTCTTTGCTCTATAGACACGTCGAAAATGATAGTGTTTAGAGAGGTATTATGAAAACATATTTTCATAGCAACGCTTGATAAATACTGGATACCTGTGTCTTACTTGTCTTGCAAGTTTGACGTTTGCTTACATTTTAATTCAAAATGTATTTTGACATGATTTTGGATACATACCCCTACATAAAATTATAATAATTTTATGTTTTGATCTCAGAGATGTATTATGAAAAATATCGTTCATTATACGTCCAGAAACAGCTTTTCCCGTGCTTGCACGACCTCCGGTGTACGGCTACTCCGTGTCGTGCGCGCCCCTGACTTGTAATGAAATATACTATACCAGTTCAGGAATATTTGCGTCTAAATTCTTCAAAATTGAAACTATTAAATGGAAAAATGGTAAATAAAATAGTGTCTAAATATTATATATATTTCATCAAACATAGGTAGATTGTAGATATTTAAATGAAAAATGTTCGATTCCAAGTCCAGCTTTTTTGTCTTTAAGAAGAAAGAAGGTGGCAGAAGAATACAGAAAACACCTTAATTATGGAAGTGAGATGTACATATCAAAGTGTATAAAAAAATTAAAGAAATTGTATGATATAAAACAACCTTTAGAAAAATGGCCATATGTAGAAATTGATCAAACTCTACCCACCCTTCCCTACTGTTCGGAACAGCTGGAACACTTGTACTTAAAATGACGCAAAATAACCGCTCGGAAATGTGAAAACTTTCCATAGTATATTGTGCAACAAGTTCTGAAAATAAGAAAATGAGACGCCTACGGCTCGGGTCACCAAACTGTCTCATTCGTGTGAAAAGTCTTTTCAGCACGTGTAGCCCACTATACTTTTTCTACGACTGCTACAAACAGGGTGCCCCACTGGGAGGGTGGTAGAAAATTACATGTTATATGGGAAACTTTTTATTATTGATTTATCAGAAAATTTTATTCCTAGCGAAAAAAGCTACGTGAGTAAGAGATTCTTGCTAAACTATAACTAGGGCACAGTCCTAAAATGAGGCCACTGGTGTGGGGTCCCTATTTTTTAGGTATTTTGAAAAAGAGACTCCAGGGGGCTAAGCCCTAAAATGAGGCTCCAGAAGGCGAAACCCTAAAATGGAGCCTATGATACGGGAGTCCCATTTTTTACAGATTTAGGAATGGAGCCCCCGGGGGCGAAGCCCTAAAATTGGACCCCAAGCCTTAAAGGGGAGCTCCTGATATGAGAGTCCCATTTTCTACAGTTTTGCAAAAAGGGGCTCCTGGGGGTGAAGCCCTAAAATTGGACCACCTTTTTATAGAGATCTGGGAATGTGACCTCTGAGGGCGATGCTCTATAACGGAGACGAAGCCCTTTAATCTAAATACCCGAATAAGCGTGTGAAAAGCATACTTTGCACACGCCGCGCCGCACAGTGCGGCCGCCCGTGGACAAAATTCGGATATCGAAACACATCAAATGTACCGCCAATCTGTTGCAAATGATCAAGAGGGAACCAAAGTAGTAAAAACTTATAATATATTTGGCCGGACACCCCACCCCCGCGGCGTTGTGCATGGGCAAGTCATAACTTATAGCAGCTAAATGAAGGACTGTAGCAATTCAATTAAGTAGTCAATAAAATTAGTTTCTTAGATTGTAGGGTTCAATAGTTGTGAATTGTTGACTATGACCGCATATACTACAGGTATGTATCTCTGTATTGACATATATGTATAGTAATATTATTTGATATGGGATAAGAGACGTGCATTCGTAACTAGTATGCCATATATGTAAACTGTGATACATTCACCGATTGGAGGAAACTTTTAAAAAGTTCTATGCAAAATATCCTGTGCTGTGGACTGTTACAAATTACTTATGGTTGGTAGTTTATAACCTTGTCAAATTTTTCTGCTACTTCCTGCTAATATAGGAGTTATGATTTTTTTAGTTCATCAACGTATTACCAATGCTGATTTAATTGAAGATTGGATAGGCAGTAAAAAAGCTGAAAAGTCGTCATATTTTTCTAAAAATTTCCATACAGGGGTAAAATTGAATTCTGAACAACTTCCCTCTTTGACATTTTTTGATATCTGGTCACCTAACCTCACTTTTCGCATATTTAAGGTGGAATTTTTTAATTTACCGCCATGACAGTTGTCACGTGACATATGCCATAGTGCATTTTTTGGCATTTATTATGCTGACTTGATTTGCCATAATTTTTTTTCCTAAATCTCAATAGTAAAATAAATTCCTATTTGTTGTAAACTTTTTGGATGATACTATATATCATATTGTTCCTGTTATTAAGTTTATATCTATTAATTATTCGTTTAAATTATTGTTTTAAAGTCTGATCTTTGTTGCCTAAATTAAAAAAAGTTTATGTTTTCTGTTGTTGTTAATATTGTTCTATATATTGTTTGTTATATATTGTTTAATATGTGTTATTCAAACCAATTATCAAAATTCAAACCATTTATTAATAAATGAAAATATTGTTATAGTCTGTCCTCTTTATTAAGCTTTAAGACCTTTGGTAAAATTTTGCCTTAGGCTAAGAAATGGTTCTTTAAGGTGGCAATGAATATAAATGTTTTCTTTTGAATGAATGGATCTTGTTGCTTAAATTCTCGTATTCGCTCACTTATAAGAAAAATCTCTCCAAAATTGCGACACTTCAATTTTGACTTCAAATTCTTGATCCCCGACCTCAAAAACCCCTGAGTACCAAATTTTAGCCCAATGACGTCAATGACGAGACTGCTATGATTTTTGTCCCAATATCCCATATAAGCGAAGCACTGTGCGCCGTGCACAAAGTATTCTTTTCAAACGATGTTTGAAATGTCCAGTTTTCAAGAGCAGTTGTTAGTGCGTTTTTGTCTATTTTCAGGGCAGTCGTAGAAAAATTATTTTAAAAACATTGCTGACTGATTACCACACATTCAAACGCCTATATCACAAATTTTACGATGATCTTCCTCGCTGTTATAATAATGTCACGGCTAGCGACCATTCGAATGTTTTTGTGCTACCCTATAGAACTGGCCTTGCCGCGTCTATTTATGAGTCATCGCCGGCCGCGAAGATTCAGGAACGCTGGAATTATCTCGATGCCTTGTCGAGAATCATATAGAGTGGCCTCGCTTCTTCCCGAGTATTCCTGATAGATTTGACATTGTAATAAGTAGCGCACATAAAGCGTGTTGAGCTAGTTAATCCTTGAGTGTTGAATTGTAAAGAGCTATTAGCAGCCCTGGATTAAGGGGGGGGGGCTATGGGGCTATAGCCCCGGGCCCCATCATTACAAGGGGCCCCCGAACAATACGACATCGATATATTATTTCCTCACATATCTAAATTCATTTACAACCGGATTTTCTTATTGGAAAAAGGCGGAGGAAAAAGTAAAATCTCACGAGCATTTTGTGGAGCATCGTAAAAATCTTTTAACCTGGAAAACGTATTTATTTTCTTTCAAAATAGATGTAGAAATGACAAAATCATCAAACAAAGAAATCTTGTATTGAAAAAATGTTTTTAAACGTGTTGTTCAGGTTGTCAAATTTATTGCTCAAAGGGGTCTAGATTTTCGAGGTGATGACGAAAGATTCTATTCTCCACATAATCGCATTTATTTAGGAATTCTAGAATTAATTTCAAAATTCGACCCTTTTTTATGCCAACATTTGGCAATTTTTGGACAAAAGGGCAAAGGCAGAGTGTCCTATCTCTCTAAGACCGTTTGTGAAGAATTGATCAGACATATGGGCAAAAAACTGTTTGACAAAATTATAAATGAAATTAAGAAGCAAAATATTATTCTATAATTGTAGACTCTACACCTGACCTCTCTCATGTAGATCAGTTCTCTGTTGTATTACTGTTGGAATGGACAAGTTCTAGAACGAATTCTTTGCTTTATTCCTATTCATACTCATACAGGAAAATCTCTGGCGGACGAAATTTTGTTTCTTTTACTTACCAACTCCGTGAAAATTGAAAATTGCAGAGGACAAACTTATGACAATGCTAGTAACACGTCTGGCAAATATAAAGGTCTTCAAGCAGAAATCAAGAAAAGGAATGAACTTGCCCGTTATGTCCCTTGCGCAGCTCATTCATTAAATTTGGTTGGAGAATCTAGCGTTGATGAATGTGTTGAAGCCATAAGTTTTTTTTGGTTTTTTGCAGAAATTATATGCTTTTTTTGTTGCATCTACACATCGCTGAGAAATTTTAATTAAAAACATCAAAAAACAAAATGAAGAAAATAGTGAACACAAAGTATTAGGTGTAAAGTCACTCTCTGTGACAAGATGGTCCTGTCGCGAACAAGCAGTAAAATCTCTCGTCAGCAGTTATGATGGCATTTTCAATGCTTTATAACAATTAGCCGATAGCCTTTCGGAAAAAAAAAGATCCGAGAGGTGACGCATTTTCATTAAAGAAAAAAAAATGACAAGACTTGAAACAGCTTTTATGACTACGTTCTGGAATCAATTGTTTAAGCGATTTGATGCCACAAGTAAGTACCTACAAAAACCCGGTCTTGATGTCATAACAGGACAAAAAATGTTAGTGTCGTTGATAGTTTGTTCGCGACCTACGAGGCCAATTCGAACCTTTAGAGAAAAAAGCCAAAGGTATGTCTTCAGTTTTAAATATGTTTTACAAAGATGGGTATGAACGTAGAGGCATCAAAAAATTAGCAGATGGTTCAACAGAAATACCGCGACAAGGTCAAGATAAATTTCGCATACAATCGTACCTACCGATAATAGATAAAATTCGATCCGAGCTTGAAAAACGTAATATAGCTTGCAAGGAAACCAGCGACATTTTTGGATTCATTGGTCAATTACCCATGCTTTCTAGTGATGAGATAACTACTAAAGCTAGAAACTTAATTTTTCACTATTCTGATGATTTAAGAGACAACTTGGTTCAAGAACTACTTCAGTTTTCTGCATATTTAAAAACATTAAAAAATAATGAACCTATCATCAGTCTCCCTTTCCATTTGAGCCTTTTAATTGAAAAAGATTTGTTAGATGTGTTTCCGGAAGTTTATATAGCTTTAAGGATTTATTTATGTATTCCGATCACTAACTGTGAAACCGAAAGATCGTTTTCAAAATTATCATTCATAAAGAACAAATACAGAACAAGTATGGATGAAGACATACTGTCCCATTTAACTTTAATGAGTATTGAGAATGATCTTTTGTGTTCACTGAGCTTTGATGATATAATAGAAACATTTTCTATTTTAAAAGCTAGAAGAAAATCCATATAAAAATACATATATTTATAATATACTTTTTATATATAAATATGGTTTATGATGAGTTATGCAGTGCTTTTTACTTACGCGAGTGTGCAAATCGGAAATAATACATTTTTCCCTTTATACCAATTTTGGGTATCCTATAAATTATTGGCCCCCTCCAAAGGGGGCCCCACATACAAACTGAGCCCCGGGCCCCGCAGAAGCTTAATCCGTAAAGTCATAAGAGTAGTTTAGTGTGTTTAATTGTATATAGTGGTAGAGAAAAAAGAGAGTATTAGTTTAAAATAGTAAAAGTTGTAATTTCCTTCAGAACCCACGGGAAAAACGTAACATTTGCGGTCAGAAGTTGGATTGTGAAGGAACCGCATTTGTAAAGTATTTATATTTCAGGATCAAGAAGATAAAAGGCAAGCGGAACGGGAACAGGGTGAACGTTGAAGGTAAGCAGAACAGAAAAATTTTCAAGATCAGCAATATAAAAGACAAGCGGAACGGGAACAGGATGAACGTAGAAGGCAAGCGGAACGGGAAGAGGATAAGCGGAGAAGGCAAGCAGAACAGGACCAGCTTCAGAAATGGATGCTGGATGTCTTTGTAGGCGAACAAGGAAAATTGCAGAAAATATTGGACGGACAAAATGAGAAATTTGAAAAGGAAGTAGATAATATACAAAAAGAAGTTGGAAACGTACAGAAAGAAATGAAGAATCAGAAGTTACCAAACTAAAAAAAATCATGGAGCCACCGAGAGGGTATTCGCGACAGGACAGACCCAAACATCCTCGACAATGTACAGAAGACAATTTGAAGCCGCTGCTGATGCCAACGGTTGGAATAACGAAGAAATAGTAACGTCACTAGTGGTAGCGATTAGTGGATCTACCCTGGAACTACTACAAACCATTCCCATCAGCCAACAGGGGAAATAAGATATACTGTAGCTTCCCTGGAGAGACGATTTGGCGACCAACATAGAAGACAGCTCTATCAGGCACAAGTAAAGTATCGACATCAGAAGCCTGGTGAAAACCTGCAGACGTTGGACGTCTCATTCAATTGGCCGACCCGGGAGCAACAGAAAAATTTCAAGAGGAACTTGCTGCCCAATATTTCGTGGATTGTATCAAAGATCCAGAAACTCAGAAAATGCTACATCTAGCCAAAGTTGATAACAGCTGTGAAGTTTTGGATAGAACCCTAGAAATCGAGGCGACCTGTAACATCTCTAAGCAAGCAATCAGGGACGTATCCATCCATGAAGAAAAGCTGACGAACAGTTGTGAACTAACTGAGATGGACGGTACCTATTTTGAAGAAATTAACCGAAGTTCTTCAGGCCACCGGGAGATTCCGGGAGCTACTAGAAATTAGGCCATATAACCGTAATGCTATAAATCACTGCTCTAGATGTGGCAAGACTGGACATTTCAAAAGAGACTGTCGAGTACAGAGATTCCGGAAGCTACTAGAAGTTAGACCATGTAACCGAAATGCTATAAATCAGTGCTATAGATGTGGCAGGATTGGACGTTTCAAAAGGGACTGTGAAGTACAAAGATTCCGGGAGCCACTAGAAGATAGGCCACGTAACCGAAATGTTTCAAATCAGTGCTATATATGTGGCAGGACTGGGCCTTTCAAGAGAGACTGTCGAGTACAACTACGGTCTACATCTCCATCCAGAGACGCTAGCAGTTCAAAGTCAAGTCAGGAAGGGTTAAAACAATATAACTTTAAGGCTAAGCACAGGGAAGGAAGATGGCATAATAATATAGATGCTTTATCCTGGTCGGGCGAGGATAATTATAAACATTACCAAAGAATAGATCAACGAGAAAGAATCACTCCCATTAGGCAAGCCAAGTTTAAAGTTGATCAGCAGTGGACCACAGAGCAACTAAAGAAAGCTCAGCTTGGGGCTAGTGAAATAGCACCTACTGCTAAAAGCTAAAGAAGAACGTCAACCAAGAGACCAAGACCAAGCTGTAGACATATTTCAACTAAGGGATCTACTTTTAAATCTCTGGGGGCTCAGTGGGACTCCCTGGTAGTTGAAAATGGACTCCTTAAAATAGCCTGGGAAAGCGCGGATGGGAAAGTAGTGAAGACGCAGTTAGTGGTATCAAGGAAAAGGGTATCGGTGGGAAGTCCAGGAAGAAGTACATAATGGAAAGTTTGGTGATCCGCGACAGATTTTACTGGGTCAACTGCCAGAATGTGAAACCATGGTGCCGGCAGTGTTCAACCTGTGCCTCAAGTCAAGGACCCCCGACAAGATCTAGTGGGAAGATGGAACAGCATGATGTGGGACTACCGTTTGAACTTCTCGCCAGTGATCGAATGAAGGTTCGATGTGACCTGCAAGCTAACTCTATGGGATTTCAGGTGAACGATAAAATATGGTTATATAATCCGCAAAGGAAGAAAGGAAGATCTCCCAAGCTAACGCTAGTATGGGAATGGCCCTATACAGTCATCAAAAGAATTAATTATGTTGTCCACCTCGACAGGCTGAAAGCATATCACGGACATGAACTAGCGATCAGGTTTAAGAGGGAGGCAATGTCGGGGCTAGCAACTATCCGAATGTTTTTGTGTTACCCTATCCCAGGCAACCAGAAAACGTGAAATAAACGTCACAAAAACGTGACTAAATGACCACACTGACGTGATTATCTGACGTTTTAATGACGCCATTATTCACGTGAATAAGTCCCACCACAATCACGTGATATATATGACATATTTTAAACGTCATGAGAAACGTATATTAAACGTCATATTTAGGTTTTTAAAATGACGTATTTTAAACGTCACTCAGAACCCTATATTGAAATTTTGTATTTCGTTCCAAATATTTTTCTTAGCGTTGGCCGTAGAAGTGGAAACAGTAGAAAATATTGTTGCCCAATATTATATGAGCATTATATCGGTCAACAATGATGATTGCAGCCAATACTGTGTCTGATATTTAAAATTTGTACCTAATTAAGAACTTACAAACTACATTTCTCCTCGGCTGTAAACTGGGCAATAGGCGGCGTCTATATATATAATGTACACAGGGTGTGCCATATTCCAACCGTTTGACATAACTTTTTATTGTTAAATTGATATGATTGTCCTGCAGGAGCCTTAAACTGACAAGTGACCATGCTGGATTGATCTATATGGCGGTCTTAAAAAGCTAGCTGATGATTGACAAAAATGTAAACATAAAAAGGTGCTGACAATAATATGCGATTAGTTCTTAATATATTTGAAATAAAATTATGCAGAAAAATATTAAAACTGAATTAACGATTTACCTAATTTTTTGCACATATATTATTTGTATTTCTTCTCAACTACAAGTTTCCTTCCTTAAGAGTGGATACTTCGAAAAAAAAAGAGGTTGATATGATGCACAAAGCATTTATTGATTACACACACGTACATTAATAAAACCATATTACATAAAGCTACCTATATAAAAGCTTTCATTAATAGTTAACAAAAGAAAAAAATAACCATCACTACCAACTCGCAGGCCGTTATATGTAACACTAAACTGAACATGTATGAACTAAAGGAAATTATATAAAGCGATTATCCTTATATGGAAATAGTAAACATTTTCCTGATATGTTCTTAATTCTCCATTTTTTAAGATTTGACAAATCGCCTAAAAATATTAAGATTTTCAGAAGCCATGGGGTAGGTATAAAAAGAATTATAGTTAATAAACTGCTTCCCAATAATGAATTCCTTATCAATACTTCGTAAAAGATTAAAAACTTGTATTACGATATTTCCAACAAATCAAAAACAATTAGCATAAGAATAAGAACATATATAGAGTCAATGCAAAATCACTAAACACAACTAATTACTAATAACGCGGCACTTTTTCTCACTCACAAAGTGCAACCCAAACCAAAACAAACGACTAGGACACACATAACACTTAGGTGGACAAGGAGATGGTGAACGTGAACGGTGACCACTGCCACTGCCTTGACGCGCCAATGCGCGCCTGGCCGCGCGCATTGGCGCGACGTTGCCAAATAATAGAAACTGAAAATGTTTCACAGTACATTTTTATTGCTTAGAAAAGTTTAAGAATTATCCATAAAAAATCATAACCCTAACACGTCGTAAACCTTTATAGCAAATTCTTTTTTAATGCGAAAATGGTAGCATTACTCACATTACTGGTTTATTGATACTTATTCGTACAGTACAACAAGGTAATCAGTAGTAGGAATGAAAGATAAACGTACTGCTCCGGCAACGCCAGATTTGGAGGGAATTTTAAAATGCTAGTTTTAATTATTGTAGTTTGACTTCTATATACAAGTAACAGTAAAATAGAACGTTCTTACCTTTTTATTTATTTATTTTCTTTATTAATAATTATTTAGGTATATATTACTTTTGTAACTTTCGATTAAACTTTTAAATCAAGCTGTCAAATCAAGACAAGCTTCAACTTTTTGTCTAAATTATTAGTGTTTTTGCCTACAACCGGGGCCAAATAAATTTAGAGGTCTCGTGATTTGCGCGGACGTCATTATGACGTAGAATAAACGTGATTATTGTGGGGTTATAAAAACGCTATTTCTATAGCGTTTTATTCACGTGAGTATTTAGTTACTAAGTGACCTCACTTTAAAGTCGTTTACGGCGAGCCGACTTAAGGTTAAATTTTGCGGTACCAAAAAGGTTTCATAGGTGACGTTTTATAAAGGTATAATGAAATGACGTTTATTTCAGGTCATATTTAGGACACTGTATTGACCTCACCAAATTTTCACCATATGTCGACGTTTTTATCACGTCACACGTCATCTTATGGTTGCCTGGGATAGAACTGGCCTTGTCGCGTCTATATATAAGCCATTGCCGGCCGCGAAGATTCAGGAACGCTGGAATTATCTCGATGCCCTGGTCGAGAATCATATCATTGTCTTTATCTTATAAAGACAATGATCATATAGAGTGGCCTCGCTTCTTCCCGAGTATTCGTGATAGATTTGAGATTGTATATAAGGAGCAGACCTAAAGCGCGTGGAGTTAGTTTGGGTTAGCCTTTAGTGTTGAATTGTATAGAGCTATTAATAATTGTAAAGTCATAAGGGTAGTTCAGGGTGTTTAATTGTGTACAGCGGTAAAGAATAAAGAGAATATTAGTTTAAAATAGTAAAAGTTTTAATTTCGTTCAGAACCCACGGGAAAAACGTAACAATAATGTACTTTTTGATGTGTAAACATCTTAGGCGGTGGTATGAGGGTAAATCTCGGCAAATGGGACGGAAATGTGCAAGCGTTAGATTCTTTCTAACCCCAGAATACCGGCTACTAATTCCAAATCAATGGTTGCCTATAGTCTGGCGTCAGGACGCCTAAAGTGACATTAGATTTTCGTCGATATATGATATGTTTACACGTCAGTGTCTCGAGTACTAACAGACTCGCTCATTTTTTATTTGTTATAATTTTAGTAAAGAATATGGATTAATTATACTTTGCTTACCTACATAGCCAACGCCAATAGTAATAGCATTTGCTACTTGCTTTGGCCATTGTTTATTCTTCTAGAGAAAATGATTTGGCTGAATTATCCTGCTAAGAAGTCATTTAAAAAAGCTATAACCAGATATCTAAATTATTGAACATATAGTTAATAAAAAAATCTTGCATATTCCATGAATAAAATACTTTCCAATGCCGTAAGAATTTATTAACTCAAAATTTCGATAACTATGTTCTTTTTGTTTCTCGAATGAAATTGGTTAAAATGGACAGCAGCATACTTTAGAGTACTTTTTACGCTTTACAACGAACGTTTTATGATCGCGAAAAAATGTTGCTAGTGCGCGGCTGGTCTAAGATAATTATATTTTGCCTAATATATGCAACCATCGTTTCACCTATATAATAAAGATCAAACCAATTATTACTGTTACTTTACCTGTCCACCGACGTCGCCACAGTCGTACCAAACTCGCAGGTAATTAAAGGTAACAGCACTTGATTTCTGTGAATGTGCGGTAAAGAGACAAGAGACGTGACTGACCTCCAATAAAAAGTGTTAAGTGTCACAAGATATTGAAACTATAGTGCGGATAAAGTTTGTGTCTAATTATGTACAGGATTTAGAAGGAGGAAAATGAAATAGTTTTTCACGTATGTTTTTAAAGTATTTTTATTAATACAGAATACAGATTACAGAATCTTAGCAACAGAAAGATTTCTTGCAGTACACGTAGATGGTAGATTTAGACCTTTTACTTTTCTTTTTAACATTATTATAGATATTATTAGAACAACGATTTTATTTAAGTAACATGGTAAATTGGAACGGTTCATGTAGGGAAGTAGCATTAATGCATTGAAATTAAAACAACAATTAATATAGAAAAAATGTCAAACAGGTCAAGTTAGGTAGCTAGTTTATGTCCTTGTAGAGAAATTCTTTGCAGCCGATACCGGTATTCAATCACTGGTCAGCCGTGGTCAAGAGCGTTTAAAGGCTAAAATATTACTTTCAGGTAGGGAGATTTTAGGATAATTACCAACAACCTGCCTTTAGATACCCTTATCAAAATATCCAGACACCTGTTGCTCAAAGGAAGGACACCTAGGTACTTATCTTTATAGCTTTCATTCTTGCCCTAAAAAAAGTTATGACTAGGAAATTTCACCTCTGAAATGCAATTCTAGCTTTAGATAAATACCTAGGTAACCCCTGAAATTAAATAGTTGGCTCATTTAATTACCATGGCAAATATGCTTATCTTAATTCCACGCAATAATATCGCAAACACGCAAACAAATTCTAGAGATAAAGTCATAGTAAAACCGCAAACAAAAACTATTTTTAATTATTTACATTAACAACTATATTATGTGTGGTTCGGCCTAGGTTCGAACCTGATACATATTAATATAATGTTTTTACTATTCCTTAATATTATTAGATATTGCAGATTTTATTTTGTATGTAGTAAACAAAGTAAACATTACTTAACTGGTTTTAGTTTGGCCTAGTTTTAAATTATGTAATGTGACCCATTTATTTGGGAATATGCCTATTGTAGATTTGTTGGTTGGCAGAGCTGTTTCTATAGGGTTGTAGGCGCGCGCCTTTGTGCCAGAACCCTTCTTGGTAATTTTTTGTTAATTTGTCAGGCCGGTTTTTTATACAAAAAAAATCACAAGTAACCAAAACTAACCAAAGTACACAAAATTTTGGTACATTTTTACTTTGCGCACTTTTAGAATTTTGCTTTTTTGTGTGTGACAGTATTAGAAGTGTTTTGTGACATATTACATATTGCGCAAAGAAGTTTTGACGCCAAAAATTGAAATCAAAATCATAAATGAGGCTGTTTGTAATACATAATACATTTTAACGCGAAAAAACTCTCCCAGTTTTACATTAATGATGAAAATTTATTTGCAGTGTTATCACACTTAACATTCTTGATTTTCAAGTAGGTAAATGTCCCAAGTCAGGTGAATGTTTCAAAAAGTAGAATTGCAACTCGTCAAGCTAACTAAACAAGCGTGCTACGCGCGCTCTTCTTCAAACCAACCACAGCTAACCCAAACTCCCCAACACTAACCCAAACTAATTCAGATTAAGCAAGAATAACCAAAACTAACCCAGACTAACCGCAATTAGCCAAAGTAAAAAACAAGCGCGCTACGTGCGGTTGTCTCTTCACTTTGCCAAACTAAGCAATACGAGAAGCAATACCAACCCAGACTAACCAAACAACCCCATACTAGAGAAAACCAACCCAAACATCGTCCCCCTTCTTCTTTCTCCTGTTTTAAAATAGCACTCAAGTCGTACTATTACTTACCCGCGCTGCGGCGCTGTTGCCGATGACACCTAAGAGTATGTCTGTATCGTGGAAAATCGGCAGCTTATTTTTAATAACGTGACAGAAAAATTGCATTAAATAGAGCATGTCAAAATATTAATTTTTCGCTTTAAAGTATGCCATGTGAATTATAATATTAACACATAAACATTTATCAATTTGATTCAAAATAGAAACACAAAAAAACTAAGAAGTGTTATACCTATTTTCCGCTAGAAACTTTATGTAAACTGGGCCCTGTGTCACTACCTCACCACATTGTTCACAAAATCAGCGGTACTCCCTCTTGCCGTGCACGCCGACAACTTCGCGTAGCCGGCACTCGTCCAGAAGGAACTGGCCGCCATGTTCATCAAAACAGAGCATCCATTCATTCGTGTCAGCTGTTTGGTTATCGCGTTTTTGCCGTATCGGTGTTTGTGGGTTTAATTGTTATTTGGACATTGTCGAACAATGGACTAGTTGAACCCAAATATTACATTCAATGCGTAAGTAAGTAAATAAATTCATAGTCGTACTCTGCGAACATTATTTTAGAAAAGTAAGTACCTATTTTAACTATTTCTTGTTTGCTATTACAGTGTCGTGAGTTAATAGAATCCAATATTACCATATAGGACTATTTTGGCGATCACTTTTTTGAAGAATCTTGCATCGATCGATGGCCACTGCCATGAATTAACAAAACTTGTCTTGAGACAATACTTCAAGATAAGAATTCATCAAGAGCTAACCCAAAGAATTCAGGCATTGCGTCAAAACAGAATACGAAGTATGAACACCAAATTAATTTTATTTCCTAATGAATGAAATTTGCTTTTTCCTTTGCTTCTTTATATAAATAGTATTATCAAGTAGACCGGCACGGAGCGGTGGCGGCTAGCGACACCGAGAGCGACACCCTGTAATCAATCCTCTAATCAGTTATCAATTAAACGTAAATTGGCTTTTTTTTCCCGAACTGTAACTTAAATTTTATTTTTTTTAGTTATGTGCATATTAATTTTTGTAATGGTTATTATTTTATGCGTCACAACAGGCTTATTGCAATGTTACCTGACTTTAAAGAGGTGTCCCCTAAAATGTTCGGCCTATGGTGCGCTGCCGGGAGAAACATGACGCAGGCGCGTGGTTCTTGCCGGAATGAAATGTTTGACGCACTTCAGCCGCCATCTTAATTATTTTCATTCATTACTTTATTCCCAGTTCACGTTAATAATATATTTCTAATGTTGACATATAAACATTTGGTCTCGCATTTAGTAATTTATGAATGACCTGATCTGTCTATTGTTTTTTATATATTTGCCCAAAATCTGCTTTTCTTACATGAAATGTTCAAATATATACCTAGTTATCGGAATATTATGTATAGTTTCCTAGACTCGGTCCTAGGACTCATGATAAAAATGAAACGGCGGTTTCTAGGGGTAAAATTAGACATTTTCGCCTATTGTCCTACAATTTGGATCTCTATCCTGCTTGTTTTTTTTTTTGCTTTAGCTGTTTTTGGTTACCTACTTGAACTATACACGGTGTCCCATATAAGAATGCACAGTACAGGGATCTCGCAAACCAGAAGAGGTACAAAGATGATTAAATTAGAGAAAAGGTGTGCCTTGGTGAACCCTACAACGCCATGCTTCGAAATGTAAAAAAATCCGATTACTTCCGGAGATATTTGAGAAAACCCGAATATTCTCGATTTCGTTTTTATTTTTTTCTGACTTTATTTGAAAAGATATGACAACACAAATTTCACTTTCCCATTGCCACTTTTCCTGCTCTTCAAGTTGGTGTTAGTACATTTTCAATCTGACTTTTCGTTTCTTAGCAACCATCATCAACTTTTTTTTTTAAATAGTCGAAAAAATTTATTTTATATCTAAATAACTCTAATTTCAATCCTAAATTCAACAACATATCGCTATTTACATTTATCCGACGTTTCGGATAAAAAAGCATCATCAATGGTATTTGATGATGATAACGAAGAAACAAAAAGTCGGATCAAAAATCTATTTACGTCATCATGTAGAGGAGGCAAAATGGTATGAATTTTATTTTGATCAATTTTCTTTTTAAATCCTTAAAAAAATTAATAACTGCAATTTAGGAATTCTTGAAATTTAAAATATAATTAATTTTTTTTCAGATTTTAATAAAATAATAATAATAATAATAATAATAATAATAAAATTCACGTTCCTATGCCAATTTTTGTCCGCTACCTAATGACGTAATTAGATTTTTGATCCCACGTTTCGTTCCTTCGTAATTATGATTAAATAGCATTGATGATGTTTTTTTCAGCCGAAACGTCGGATAAATGTAAGGAGCGATATGTCTTTGGATTTACGATTAAAATTAGTGTTTTTTACGAATAAAACAAATTTTTTCGACTATTTGAAAAAACAAAGTTGATGATGGTTGCAAAGAAACGAAACGTCAGATTGAAAATCAAATAACATCAACTTGAAGAGCAGGAAAAGTAGCAATGGGAATGTGAAATTTGCATTGTTATGTCTTTTCAATTAAAGTCAGAAATAAATAAAAACGAAATCGGGAAAATTCGGGTTTTTCCAAATATCTTCGGAAGTAATCGGATCTTTTTAGATTCCATTCAGCAAGGCACGCCTTTTCTCTAATTTAATCATCTTTGTATCTCTTCTGGTTTCCGAGATCCCTGTAGTTTGCATTCTTATATGGGCCACCGTGTATATGAGTCAATTAATTTTAAAAATTATGTATTTATGGTGGTGGAAAGCGGAATAATAGTTTTACATTACAAGAAAGCATCAAAATAATACAACTTTGTCATAGTTATTAATGTTAATATATTATATAGACTTTTTTATTGATAAAGAGGTGCACTAGATTAAAAAAAAACGTGTAATGTATGTAGATACTTAAATTTGCTTATAGGCCGCTAAATATCATTATTCAAAAATATTTAACCGATATTGATACAACCTATAGCTAATAGTAGTAATAAGTAATTTTGTCCAATTGTCGTAGTTCAGAAAACATCATTCAAAATTTCAGTTTTTTTTAAGCTTTGACCCCTCTTTTCGAACAGACCCGGCAGACATGGAACTTTGGCGCAATGATATGATGTAATGATATGATATTCTCAAAACAACTGTAGTATGCATAGTATTTAAACTCGCAAAAAAGTCACAACAGTAATAGTAATAAGTAATTTTGTCCAATTGTAATATCGTAGTTCAGAAAACCATCTTTCAAAATGTCAGTTTTTTTTTTAACTTTGACCCCATTTTTCGAACAGACCCGGTAGACATGGAACTTTGACGCAATGATAAAAAAGTCTTATAATATTCTCAAAACAACTGTAGTATGCATAGTATTTAAACTCGCAAAAAAAGACACAACATCAAGTAAACCTAAAACAGAAATTAAACAGCTTTCTTTGGGTTTATTAAATCAAAATAAATCCCAATCTTTGGAAAAAAATCACATCAACTTAACCTAAAACAAATATTTAACAGCTCTCTTTGGATTTATAAAATCAAAATAAATGCAAATTATCCTTAAAACAAATGTATTATGCATATTATTTATCAAACAAAACACAACATCGACTAAACGTCTCGCTAAACGTAAAACAAAAATTAAGCAGATCTCATTGGGTTTATCAAATCAAAATAAATCCTAATCTTTGGAAAAAACTAAAAAAAAACAACATCAACTAAACCTAGAATAAAAATTAAACAGTTTTTTTTTTATTTATAAAATCAATATTAGTCTTAATCTTTGGAAAAAAAAAGAAAAAACATCAACTAAACCTGAAACAAAAATTACACCTTCCTTTGACTTTGCGAAATCAAAATAAATCTACGTTTTTAAATATTTTTGCCGTCGGGGTGTCATATTGTACTATTCGTAATCGTTACTTTGTGAAAAAAAATTATTCGACATTAACTTGTTACTAGACACGGGACCAGACACTAAATTCCGGGATTTTCCCGGCTATCTGGCAACCCTAAAACATATCAATATTATAGAAAAATTCACAGGGTGCCAAATTACGTTTAACTATGCTCCTATTTAATTTAATAACGTATTGTTCAAGGGAAACGAAAAATTTATTATGCGCTATTTTCTCGTATTTTATTTAAAAAAAAAGTTGAACTCTAGACTTTTGATAATGCATGTTGTACCGCAGTAATGAATAATGTACGAATAGTTCACGTTTTGTTGTACCTAATTGAATTGGACGTACCTACTTGTTAAAATAATAACATATCTTTCTCGAATTGAAATTAGTTTCCTAGGAGCCGTTTTACGCGGGCTAGAATTACATACTGCGAAAATGATT
>MU182322.1:256336-289083 GCA_016904865.1 Pissodes strobi
GGTAAGATTTTTCTGCAAATCGTTAAAAGCATGATGCAATTTATGATTTAAACAATAACTGTTTTCAAATTGTTTTATCAAAGTTACAATTGGTTGTAAAATTAATATTAGTTGCACAACATGATCTCAAAAAATATTGTCATCTAAAGTTCGAGATTTAAATTTTTTTTGTAAACAGTCTGCGGCCTGCTCATTTACTGCTAGTGTTTGCAGTGTACTCTTGCAAGTAAGAAGGCTTTGCAGAGTATCAAGAAAATTTCCCTAGCCGATTTCCACTGGAATTTTTAAACTGATTGTAATATTTTTCTCACGGTTAATCCTAGTGAATAGCGCATTTAAAATCTGAAAATTTTCTAGACATTTGACTGTTTCTGTGTACCTTTTGAAGAATGTTTGTGATGATTTGCAGCTAAGTATGTCCATTATGTCGTTGCATAGTAACTTTGTGACTCCCAAGGGCACAAGATGGGTGTACTTTTCAGTTAAAAAGTAGCCGTATTATCTATCTCCTATAAGAACAAGGAACTTCTCTGGATTGTATTTTTCAACAATTTCTGAAATTTTTGTACAGAAATATTCTCTTGCATGTTTATTTTTCTGAGAAGCAATAAATTCTACGAAAATTGGCTCAGGCAATGTGATCATGGAATTAATTATAGTTTCATGTCGGAAGCTGATTTTAAGTTAAAAGAAAAAGCCATATTCTGGTGGGTAATTTTTTTTTTGTATATTTACCCGATAAATATCGGGTATATATATTTCCCCCCTGGGTAAATACCCAGAGCACATGAGTAATTTTGACTTTAAAACAAACTTACAAGCCTAAGCAGGTTCCCAAAGGGAATACTTCGACCAAGACAAAGCCTCAATGCGTTTGAATGTGTCAATGTTTATAGAATTTTATTCTGGTCTAAAAAAAACGTGGTAGCTCCCATTACCCCCGCTTCCCTACCAGTGAGTTTCTTTTTAAATAAAAGCAGCTTTAACTTATAGGTACCTTCACCGCATTTTGAACAGCTTGTGGCTTTGGTATGATCCTGTCAGGTCTAAAAGACCCTTTACTGAATTATTTTGAGGTTTGGAACCTTCGACAAAATGCACTAAAACAGAGTTTTTCCAAAATACCGAAACAGAATTTTTATACTCGACGCGCGTTTTGCTAACCATATTAACATCATCAGGAGATGATTAAAACTCATCATCACCATTAAAACTAATTATCTCCTGATGATGCTAACATGATCAGCGAAACGCGCATCGAGTGCAAAAATTCTGTTTCGATATTGTGAATAAAACTGTGTTTAAGTGCCTTTACTGAATATCCATGTTTCATCAAAGAAGACTGAAGTAAAACCGTTTTGTAGTAAATTTATATTTTTTGTGTACTCCCTCAAAATGTTTTTTTTTATTATAAAATCCATGAAATACTTGCGGTTGTTACTTTTCTTCAATCTAAAGCCAATTTCTCTTACCCATTTTCGCAGAAATCTAATAGAATAGTTAAAATGATTGGACATATGATTTTTCGTAATTTCCCATATTTCAGTTAAAAAAAATATATTTTCTAAGTATCCTGTATAACGATAAATGACGATTATTATGTTAAGCGCGTTTGCTTTTGTAATTTAGGTTTTCAAGAATAAATCTCTAACTCTCTACTGATGTTCGGCCCTGCCAAAACTGAAAGTATTTCAAATTCACGAGTAAATTAAAATAAGCGTATAATCAATCTCCAATGTTAAAGTTCCATTAAAGATTCCTTAAAAAATAATCATTGATTTTCTTTTTGTTGTTATCTGATGCGCGTAGAAAATTCCTGATACCTGCGTGTCTTTCCCGCACTTTAAACATATCCAAACTCTGCATCACTTTGCGAAAACAACTATCTTTGAAATATCGCAGGGATAGTTTATAAAAATATTGCAGCTTTTAAATGCGAATATTTGGAAGCCCGTTGAGGTTGAGATTCGTTATAACGAAATTTGTTTAGAAATTTACTTAAAATCCAAAGTAACGCTTATAGAAAATATACATTATGAGCTAGGTACCATGTATATGAAATGATAGCTGCAAAACATGTTTATAATACCTACATGCTACTATTTTTACTGTTTTCCATCATCAAAAATAAAAAAAGTGTGGGTGTTTTTATTTTTTATTTAATTAATAATTATTTTGTATAATTTAATTAATGTATTATTTCATTACTGAATAGCAATGTCAAACGATAAATTTCGAAGCTATAATGACAATTTCCTCATTATTAAAAGAACAATTTATTTTATACCGAGGTCTATACACTCGTCATCATTTATTAGTAGATACCCTTGTTTAATATCTATTCCAAACGAGAGAACTGTGCTAATGGTATAAACTTTTACTTCATTTCTTATTTTAAAGGCTTTAAATGTTATTCATCAATCGGTTTCCTTAAAAAATCTTAAAACACCTGTTAATGTTTAGTTATTTAACCTAGAAATATTTTTAGATCATTTTATGGTGAAAGTATGCACAGGAGACTGGCAGTTTTGTTTCATTTTTAGATAATTTTATTGCTATACGCAGAATAGATCTTATTTTCTATTTTCAGTATTTAAACTTGTCTCATATCGATATGAGGTTACAGCTTTATAGAATAAAGATATAGTTTAGGTTAGTTTGGGTTAAGATATATAGGTATGGTGGGAATAATAATTTACCAGCAAATTGTGAAATATATATGATATATAGAATTAATTTTCGTCATAGTGTGAATCGTCACTTTTTACCAAGGTTAATTATAATGGTCTTAATTTTATTTATATGTTGTTTTCTTTCCCACCACTCTAAAATCAACTTTTCTAATTTCTGAATGCAATCTTGGCATATTTCTGAAGTTATTCCACGTTTAAATTTTGTGAAACTAAATTCATGATAGGACGGTAATCGTATAACCTGATGTTCATCCTCAAGAACTATTTATACTATCGACAATGTATTTCCTAGGTTTTTCATGTGCAATGCAATAATTCTGATTTCAGCGCCTAGTTTGGCAAATCGGTATTTTCTTTTTGAAGTAATTTTTCCTTATTGTCAGACGTGCTCTGATTGGGAGACGAATCTATTATGGGTCACTAAGATTTGGTAATAGCGTTGATTGAATGATCAAGCTGAGAAACCCGCCAATTCGTTTTCCAAAAAAGAATACGTTTATCGTAAACAACAATAATTATAAAATAAGTTCAGGAATCGGTGCTTTTTTTCATCAGAACTGTTAAATGTTACTCAAAGTCAACATGCAACAGTCGGTTTGCTTTGCATAACGATTGCACCATCGAGTCTTTTGTCTTCCCAAAGAAAAAAATATCCACAACACATTCAGATGGTTTGGGTCATCTAACCCAAACTAACTCAACTTAGATTGCAACCACACTAAATATGGTGGCGATATGGTTGACCAAATGTGTCGTTCTTATAATGTATTAAGGAGTAGTAGAAGATGGCCTCTTACTATTTTCTTTGATTTAATAAATGTCGCCGGAATAAATGCGCTTTTCCTATATCAGTTGAATCATCCCAATTTATTATATAAATAGAATATATTATATATGTACCTATGTTTACCTAACTCAATTTATTTTTAATTCGTATTTTCCAAAATGATAATACATTGCTCATTGCAACATTATATATGCAATATGTATACGAATACGAATCATCAAAATTTCAGTTGTGGGGAAATATACACTAATACTTTTAAACTACATAAAAGTACAAAACTGATAAGTTGCCAGTACAATTGTCTTTAATATCTATAAACAATGCCAATACTAATGTCAGACCACTTTAGTGGAAAGAAATGCTCCACTGCAGATCTTTAGGTCTCATTGGCATCGATTCCTTTGTTTTATTTTATTATATAGTCTACCTATAATAATTTGTCGGTCGAGTTGTTGTTGTATGTTCAAGAATATACTGAATCTTAATCACCACCACCACATGATCATTGTTAGTTGGGTTCCATGTTGAAATTGACAGTTTTCCTAAACAAAAATCAAGCCATTGCAGAGTTTAAAAAACTTATGGCATTTATTTAACAGAAAAACGATGGTTATAAGGCTGAAATTTGAAAAAAAATAAGAAAGAAGAAATTACAAAGTATCTACTTCACGCTTATGATCAAAGTTACTTGGCAATAGCAATTATGGGAGTAGCTGCGGCATGCCGGACAGACGAGATGCATAGAATGAAATTAGAAGACGTCAAAATCAAAAATGATATAGTTAAAGCAAAAATTCTACAGACCGAAACACAGCGTTAAAAGAAGTTCTGTAATAACTAACGATGATGAAGGTTTAGTTTCTTATTCGAGATTACTACAGGGTTATCTTAAACTTGGACAAAAGAACGCTCAAGATGAACATGTATTTTATCGTTATGAGCGAGGAAGACGTGTAAATCAAGTAATTGGAAAGCACACCTTTTCAAATGTATACCTACCGGCAGGAACATCCTATACCACTCAACGAGCGGTGCGTGTGGGAAGATGACGGTGGACGTTGGACGGTGCACTGGAAGTGCTGTAGATTTTAGTTTTCGGGAAAGATGTTACTCGGAAGTTCATTCCAGAATGAGACAGTCCTCCATATAAAGGAATGTCGTAACAGCGCCGTCCTAGAATCCTGAATCTGAGATGTGAGTAAGCAGCCAACTATTTCGGGTTCGCTGCGTGCACTGTTTTCCCGCAATTCGCATGGTTCTCGCCTGTCATTTCTAGTTTATTTATTTACGAAAATGTCCTTAATAGTGAAAATAATAGTAATAATACAAAAATATTCCATAAACAAGTGGAAGATACAAAAAAAATCTTCATCAATTTATGCTGTAGTAATTTATTTTGAAGATAAAAGTAAACGAAAACTTTGTGAAACTTTCTGACCTAATATTTCCTGGATACGCGAAAACCGTCAACTCATTTTCCCTCAAAAGACAAGCCATTACTCGAATGAAAATAGCTCAGATCATTACAGAACAAGAATTAGAACATATCGAAGGAATGGTGTCAATATGTGTTGCTACTTTTTATATTAGCCCATCGGTAACTCCACTGCCAACGTCATCACTTGAGCAACAAAATTACACAATCTTACAGTCATACATACCCATACCTATACCCAAACATGCCTCCTAACAATCATACACATATTCTGAACCCCCCGCTTTTTAGGAAACTGAGGAGGAAACAGGTTCCTCATTGATCATATGTTTCACAATTCAAAACCCCTTATTCACATTTCGTATATTATGTTGTTCTTGTTCAATAAAATTATTTAAACATTTATTATTGAAGTGAAAACTTCTTTAGGCGCGTTTTGCGTTTTTTTTGTAGGGGTTAATTGAGACCGTCACGCGTCACGCTCGGATATGTAACGTAACGCTCCTTCTACTGGCATGTCCCCGTATAGGTAGAGGGCTGAAATTTTCAGGGAAAGTAGCCGAGGTAAAAAGAAGATCCTGGCCGTACCTCCCCCGTTTGGCCAGGGGAAGGGGGAGAAGGAAAAACTTAAATAATTAATTTCATGAGAACGGTAAGAGGTACGGGGTCCCGTCTGCAGGGGTGAGGTGGCGAGGCAGCCGCCTCGGGCGGCCGATTTTTAGGGGCGGCCGTTTTTTTTTTCTATAAAGTTTTAATGTGATTGTATGTAACACGGTAAACACTCTCGCAATGAATATGTAAAACGCTTCATTCGTACTATAAGCAGCTCATCGAGCGTTGTATGCAATAATAACCAACGCCTTAAATAATTAAACCCCAATATATAACATACTGCTAACGAAAAATCGCGACTTAGCACATCTTTAGGGACGGGCGACATCGCCCCAAAGCGATTCAGGACAATTTTTACGGAAGTGGCCGAAACGCAGCCCGATTGATTGATCGATTACTGAACAGCATGTAGCACATATTTAGCGTGGAGCGAGCGCATGTTACATATACGTATTCGTGCGATTTTTTAGACCAAAACTTCGAACTCCGCGCCCTCAAATACCCCTCTCTAGAGTACCCACATCAAAATGAATTTTTTTCGAAAATAATTTTTGAATTTTTTTCTGGTTTTATTACAGAAACGGTTAGAGGGATCCACGTATATGTCACCCACGTACAAATAATTTTTTTAAATCACATACAGGGTGTTAAAACCACAATTATTATTGTTACCAAAAATCCCCTATTTTCGAAATATTTCGGTACAACAAACTCGTGCGATTTTTTAGACCAAAACTTCGAACTCCGCGCCCCCAACTGCTCTAGAGTACCCACATCAAAATTAATTTTTTTCAAAAATTATTTTTGAAATTTTTTTTTCGCTTTCATTACAGAAACGGTTAGAGGGATCCACGTACATGACACCGACGTACAAATAATTTTTTTTAAATCACATACGGGGTGTTAAAACCACAATTTTTCCCAAAAAAATTCCCTATTTTCGAAATATTTCGGTACAACAAATTCGTGCATTTTTTTAGACCAAAACGTCGAACTCCGCGCTCCCAAATGCCCCCCTCTAGAGTATCCACATCAAAATTAATATTTTTCGAAAATTATTTTTGAATTCTTTTTTTTGCTTTCATTACAGAAACGGTCAGAGGGTTTCACGTACGTATCACCCACGTACAAATAAAAGTTTTTAAATCACATACAGGGTGTTAAAAATAGAAATTTCCCCAAAAAATCCCCTATTTTCGAAATATTTCTTTCCAGACATGTGAACTCATAAAATGCACTAGGTCAGAACTGGAGGATTGCGGAGACGAAAAGTGTCAATTGCTTTGAAAATGTATTTCGTTATCTTTTGCGATTATTTGTCAGTTCGGTTGCTCTTGTGACACTAATATCTAGCAATTGTTTTGTCGCATCCACCCAATCATAATATAAACAATACATTAAAAAAAATCAGCATTTTTCGAAATATTTTGGTACAGAAAACTCATACGACCTTTTCGATGCGAAAATCGAAAGGTTTGTGGTTGAGGCTGCTCCGAAACTCATCGAGAGCCAGAGTGACATTCCCTTCTCATGCAACATCCCATTGTACAACAAATCCTTGTTTTTAACCCCGACCACTCCCACCGAAACTTCTCAAATAATCTCTAAATTAAAAAACAAAAAGAGCTCTGGGTTTGATGACATATCCCCCCATTTGTTGAGACACTGTGCAGAGGGGGTGTCTGAGCCACTGTGCCACGTGATTAACAGCTCATTTGCATATGGAATCTTTCCCGATAAACTCAAGCTGGCTATTGTAAAACCTATATACAAAAAAGGAGACAAGATCCAGCTTGACAATTCTGTAATTGTCAAGCTGGCTCTTGTCTCCAGATCATTGGTCTGTACCAATAAGCATGTTGTCTACCTTTTCAAAGGTGTTTGAAGTGGCCATGTGCACTAGGCTTATGGGCTTCTTCTGTTCGGAAGGGCTGATAAGTGATACACAACATGGTTTTCTGAGGGACAGGTCGGTCCAAACAGCAATTTATGACTTTGCTGAAAGAATTCTGGGGGGTTTTGAGGAGGGAAGGTTGTCTCTTGGCTTGTTCTTGGACTTGTCAAAGGTATTTGACAGCCTTGACCATGGAGTTCTGGCTGATAAGTTGGAGAGGTATGGGATCCGAGGACCAGCCTTAGACTGGATCCGCTCATATCTTTCAGACCGGAAACAGAGGGCCCTCATTGAGTCCAAAGGCCAGAAACCTTTCTGAGGAGTTGCGGCTTCTCTTTGGTATTGCTCAGGGCGGAGTCGCGGGTCCTCTAATTTTCATTATCAATGTAAATGACTTAGCAAACGAAGTTCTTGATGATGAATCACACCTAGTAAACTATGCAGACGACACGAACTTGTTGACAATTGCTTCTCAGCTTTCCGAGCTTCTCGATATCTCCTCTGCACGATTAAAAGCAGCCCAGGACTGGTTCACTAGAAATAGGTTGGTTCCAAATTCCAGCAAGACTAACATTGTCTGTTTTCGCACCAAAAGGTAGAACAATGACATCCCAGATGTAATCTCCCTGACAAATAATGTTCCCCACGTTTGGTCCACGCACACAAAGTTTCTGGGCATACATATAGACCAAAATTTGGACTGGGTGGAACAGGTCAACAATGTGTGTCAAAAGGTCAGTTCGGCATGCTACTCCCTAAGAATATTGTCAAGATGTCTTAATATTGACCACCTTAAAACGGTGTACTATGCCAACATTTACTTTACTCCACTCTCAAATATGGCATCATCTTTTGGGGGGAAGCAGAGATGCCGAAAGGGCCTTTGTCGCACAAAAGCGAGCAATAAGAACACTGCTCAACTTGGGAATAAGGGATTCATGTAGGGGAAGTTTCGGGAACTCGGGTTTCTTAACGCTTGCCGGTCTGTACATATGTGTCTGCTGTTTTTCTTCAAACACAGGGAAAATTTCGCTGAGTTGAGTCACAAACCAATATACCCACTAGGTATGTGGGACTTAATTTCCCTCCACATCGATTGACAGCTACTGAAAAGGGACCAACCTATTCCTGTATTAAGTTTTTTAATGCTCTGCCTGTTTGTGTTAAGCTGGACAAGAATTTCAATAGTTTTAAGAGTAGTATTAAAGATGTTATATTGAGAATTGAACCCCATACAGTTCAAGAATTTCTAAATTATAAGTTTTAAACAAATTGTGATATTTTTGTACGCTTAATGTTCATTTTAACCATTTATGTATACTTCCTGTGACGCTATTATTCTCAATTGTACTATATATGTTCCTCTGTATTGTGCAAGTTTTTATTAATATAGACATTTTGAATTTGAAAAAACGTGTTTCGTGATTTCCCCCACTTCTCGACTAAAATTCGGGAAACGAGCGTGACGGGGGGTACCCACTAACCAGCCAACCCCGACTCCTCCGTGCGGCGTTTGGTCGCGGCAAAATTTTGCTCCAAGCTCCCGTTTAGCCTGACATCACGAAATAGCCCCCAAAACCCTCGCTTAAAATCGAGCCCCGGCATCCCCGATTTAATTCCAGGTAGCTTCCACGTGGTACATCTACCATGACAATATAGACCCTGCAGGTCATCTCCCTATATCGGAATCTACCGGTCAAGAAACCGCGCGGCCGCACATTTGCCGGATATGTCATTATTGACTCCTTAATTGTTCTGTTATAAGGGGCGGACAAGTCCTGCTCGCCTCGGGCGGCCTAAACCCTGGAGACGGGACTGATGGTAGGTGCGCCCCATGGGGGCCACTTTAGACCATACGAGGGGGACCGTGGCTCTAATTTAAGGGGGGATTTTGGGGGAAAACCGTCTCTGCATCGAAGTCTCGGATCGAAATTCTGACAAACGATGACCCCGCTTGTTGAAGTTTTTACTTCTGTCGTGCGATCTTAAGCACACAGCATTTTTTTTTAATATGAGTCTATTCTATATCTGTAATGTGAATGAGAATGAGGTGAGATTATTTTTTGTATAGAATATTTGAAATATTAGATATTATACAATAATTTTACCTCAACGTAATTGCCCAACGTTCTTCTGGGTAAATTTATTCACTTTGTGTCGTTCTTACAAATTTTGTCTTCAACAAATTCCAAATTTCATCGAAGCAATCATTGGCAATAGATTTAAAATATTTTCTCATCTTGTCGAAGCTGATGTATTATTGTCTAATATTGTTGTTTTCCTTGTCGTTTAACATAATAAATATGTATACAGAAGAAATGTGTATAGTAATTATTGAATACCTGCCCTATTTTTGAATATTCTAATGCTGCTTGCTAGTAGCAAAAGGGCTTCTTCCTCATCTGATGATGAACTTTTGTACAAATTTTTGAGATGTTTTTATTTTTATCAATAAGACCGATCCCGTCGCATTTTTTCGCGGCAGAGTAAATACACACTTTATTTCATTCCCACAAAATTCGCACGAGATCCGTTCCCGCATTGCGTTGGTTGAAGGAGAGCTTTACTATGCCAATAATTAGCCTAATTATTGGCATAGTAAAGCTCTAGGGCCACTACTTTGAACTTCGATTAGTCACTTTAATGGCTCGTTAAATTCTTCAGTGTTTTAAATGGGTCAATGACAGTATAACATTAATAGGTGTATGATATTCAAAACACTGATTAGTTAGGCAGTGACTGATCGGTGTTCAAAGTAAAACCCTTAATCCAATTTGGGCACAATTATTTCGCGGCAGAAGACAGCGGTAGGAGGGCGGGCGGCGGCGGGGCGCGGCGATGTTTGCAATAATTATTATTATTGGTGAGTTTATCGAGCTTGCGAGAAAAACCGATCGGGCGTAAAAATGAAGTCGTGTTGAATTCGTAGATCTCGTGTGTATGTGTTAAATCGTGTTAGGTATTACGTACTTATTTATTTATAAAAATACTCTCTTGTTTATTTAACATGAATACTGTCAGTGATGTAATATGTAATAAAGGTTAATTATATACATCTCCCAGTAGAAAATAAGTTAAAAAGTAATGAAATTGTCAGATTTGAAGCTGTGACAAGTAAAAAACAAAAGGTCACAAAACGGGAACTTCATCCGTCATTTTTCCGGAGATTTAAAAAAATAATAACTGGACCTGGACATAATATTATAGATGTAAGGTTACAAATGAAAAACCGTAGAACGGATTCAAGCTATTGAGTGTTTATTGTTTTTTTACTTACTTAATTATTCTTTAATGTTATGTATCTTTAGCTAGACAACTTAGTAGACATTCAACTAAAAATACTTTTCTATTTATCGTTGTTTGATTTTCGCATGGCGTTTTCAAGTAATGTCTATCTAGATATTAAAATAATTTTGTTTCTCTTTCGTGTTATTTTAAGATATAATGAAACACCAGATTTTGAGTGTTTTTTCTACTGTTTCACGAAAAAGAATGTCCTGAGATAATTCGAAAGATGCAATCGATATTCTTGCCAACCAATATCTCGAGACAAATTTGAATACTATACTATACTATACTAATGGCACATAAATTGCTAAATTTGTCAAGCTTAGACCAGTCTTCAATCGTGGTAGTCTACGACCATAGCGATGCCGTAAGCTAAGTGGTAAGTAGCAGATAGTGCTAAGTGGCAGATAGTGGTGAGACAAGCTGTCTCTTGACCGTAGTGGGGAGGTGAACCTCGCGGTGCTCTGAAACTCTGGGTGACGCTGGCCGTGAGTCGTCAGTCACAACCAAAATGCTCTCGAAAAAGGCTCGACTGTTTTTGTTAATGGAAAGCAGTGATTTAAAATGAAGATATCTACAACATCATGACTCGATTCGGCCGACGTGAATGTGGAGTTGAATTTGTCACCTTCTGCTGGGGCTGTCAGACTTGCTCAGCTATAAACGTTTTTTTTAATGGTCTGTTGAATTTCCATGTTCAAGAGCTTTTGTCTGTCGTCTGGCAGTTTTGCTCAATAGGTTTTGATTCTACGCGGTCCACCTCACGGTACCTCTTATCTCGCTGCTTTACGATAGGATATTCCCCAAGCCACTGCTGATTGACTTAAGGAGGTCCCCCTCACGTTTTTCCTCTTATCTTACCTCCTAGCTCTCCGCCGCACTATGGTCGCACCCTTATGTATTACGTTCATATTTATTTATAAAAATACTAATTTCTTTATTTAACAAGAATACTGTTAGTGATATGATAAAGGTTAATTGTATACCTCTTTCATTAGAAGATAAGTTAAAAACTAAAAAAAAATTGACGAGTCGATGCCAGATTTCATTCTTATAGGCCCACAACGACGCGCCTGCGTCATGTTTCTCCCGGCGGCGCACCATAGGCGTAATATTTTAGGGGACACCTGTTTAAAGTCAGCTGACAAACAAAAGATAATAAGCCATTACAAAAGTGAAAATGACTAAAAGAGTAATTTATTAATATTGAAATATGCCCATAACTAAAAAAATAAATTTTAAGTTACAGATCGAGAAAAAAAATCACGTTTAATTGATAGTTGATTAGAGGATTGATTACAGATTGATTATGGGATGTCGACAAATTAATGCAAAAAGTCTCTTTTTAATAGTAATAATAATTATTATTAAAGATAAGTGGGTTCGCAAGGCGGCTTAGACCGGTGCGGTGTCGGTGAATAGGCTCAGGTTGTTGCTATAGTAATGTAACATAAAGCTGTCAGTGGACACTGTCAACAATAATTATATTTTTAAAATTGCCTCTTCGATTGCGTTTTAATTCCGTATTGATAAGCAGTTATTGAGTAAGTTCGATTAAATAATAACCAATTTGTTCCTAAATTAGTGATTTTTAGAAATGCAGTTACACATTGAGTGATCAATGCAAATTTTAGTTTAATAAGTCTTGAGTTGTTGACGCTTATGATGTTTGTTTGTATTGTATCTATGTTGCTATGATAACACTTTTACCTCCGCCGGCGGAAAAGTGAAAAGTAAAGCTCCGGCGGAGGAAAAACGAAACTTCACTGCCGCCTACACAGTCGAGTAATGACGGATTTACTGACGTTTGAAGAAAAAATTTGTTTTATGAAAAAATCTAAAGTATTTTTCTGTTCCAGCTAACAATAGCGCTATATAAAAAAACGATTTTTCGAAAAAATAACTAGGTATTCTATATAAGGCTTCTAGTGGAAAAAATGCAAAAAGTTATTCTTTCTTGTTTTATTTTAAACCTGAAACCTGAAACATATACACACATCAAAATTAAATAGGGGATAATATTGCATATGTACATTGAGGAGATTTATAGGTCAAAGATAGTTACGTAATTCATAAAAAATAACTCATCAAAGTATTATACTTTATTTTTACTCATTTATTAAGGCAAACGATTAACTATATAGGGTGTAAAAAAATTAGAGTCATATCACCAAACTGAAATTTCAATTCCTATGAAAACAAACGCATATGTATTTAACCTTATGATGTTACATTTTAGTAAGGAGTATGACTACCTAGATTGTTGATCTTCCTGGGGAGTTAAACGCCATTGTTGTTCTAGGCAATTTAGCAACTCGTTTCTTGTTTGAAATAATGCATTTTATGCTAATACTCGTCTCTTGAGCATATCCCACATATGCACGATGCGGTTTAGATCCGGTGATTGCGCATGCCAAGGTAAAACTTCAATATAGTGTTCTTCGAAAAACGTTCGTACTGTCCTCGCAGTATATGCTCGAGCATTGTGCATTATAATGAAATCATTGTTCGCTTGTGCTGCATATGGAAGAATTAAAGGTTCCAAAATGTCTTCACGGTATTGAGTTGCCTTTAAAAATACTTTGACAGAGACCAGGTCACAACGCACATTGTTCACGAAATCTGCGATACTCCCCTCACACGCCGACAACGTCGCGCAGCCGGCACGTGTCTAGAAGGAAGTGGCCGCCATGTTCATCAAAACAGACTATCCAATCATTTGAACCCAAATATCACATTCCATGGGTAAGCAAATAAGCTCATAGCCGTACTCTGCGAAAATGATTTTAGAAGAGTAAGTATCTATTTAAACTATTTCTATGTTTAAAGTGTCGTGAGTTAATAGAATCTGATGTTTGTTAAAATTATTAATCGCAAAACGTTATGGAAAATTAATTAACGCTTCAAGTTGATATATGTCATGCAGCAGAAAAGTAATGCTATCAAAATTACTTAATAGAATTATTTAATATCATAAGAGGAACCTACTTCAGGTCGATTTTGGGAAAAAATGCAGAATATTAATTTTCTTTCATAATATTAATATTCCAATCCACAGAAAAAGTTACCTTTTATTATTTTCTCGATGCACAGCAAACAATCTAACGCGCTCATTTTCTATTGGGCATATTCGCGTATGTATAGAGTTGCTTTCCGCTCTCACAGGTCGGCGGCATAGCGTGACTGACATTCCGCCGTCCGTTTGTCAATATTTTCTTTTCTGTGATTTCGTTTCCTATCGTTTTGTTTGTTTGTGTAGTGCCAATTGCCTTTATCATGAATATTAATTCAGGAGGACTTTTTCGCTCATATTTTCGATTAATTGAGGTTAGTTTATGTTGATTGCGCAAGGGAGTGTGACAGTTAGGGCCACAGCAGAAGCTGTCAACTGCTCAAAAAGTTCAATTGGCCACTAATGGCAACGCTATCAGGATACAGGGGATATTTGGGCAAGCTACAGGGGCGGCAGATTGAAATGCAAGCTTTAAGAAACAGATCTATCACTGCCGACCAGATAAGGATGGAACTGCAAAATGCCCACCACGTGGCTGTAAATGACCAGACGGTACGAAACGGACATGGGTATGGACTTCATGCCAGAAGACCAGTACGGGTGCCTGTGCTATCCAGAGGAAATCGAGCTAGGCGTTTACAATGGGCCCAGTACAGGAACACTTAGAGTGGGAGCATGAAGATTGGAGGCACGTCCCCGTTTACGGGCGAATCCAGATTTGTATTAAGGCCAGACTCGAGAAGAATAAAAGTTTGAAGGGAAACTGGAAATGTAAGCCGCTTAGAAACTGTCCAGGGAGTTGATAGGTTTTAAAGGGGAAAGCTGATGGTTTGGGCAGGGATCAGTCTAGAAAAGCGTTGACCCCGTAGCGAGCGAAGCGAGCGGAGGACCATGCCTCAAGTGAAATATTATTAGTATTCACCTCCGCTAGGTTAGTATTTTGTCGCTTTTATTTTGAAATTTTGAAATTTTTCTTATCTTATTCTATAAAGCTTCTACTGTACTTTTTTCCAAAAAAAAAACTGCTACTTTTTGTGGAGCTAAAGTGCTTTGCACCCGAAAATGGGTAAAACACTTTGTTTTTTGTTGTGTTTCCATTTTGATTTAAGTTTTGTATTATGAATGTTAATATGTTAGTGTTATAATCTACACAGTATACTTTAAAGCGATGAATTTATGTTTTGACATGCTCTATTTTCTAATAAATGTAATTTTCTGCCACGTTATTAAAAACAAGCTGTCGATTTTCCATAATACAGACATACTCTTAGGTATCAACAGCAACAGCACCGCAGGAGTGATACGTAATAACACGGCTTACGTACCATTTAATAAGAGGGGAAAGAAGAAGAGGAGCAATGTTGGCGTGTTCATATTTAGTAGTCTATTTTTTTATATGTCTTTGACATTATCGCTTAAGTTAAGTTATTGGTTAATGAACGTACAAACCTAATTGGTTTAGGACCGCAGTCCTGATAACTTCATAATAAATCACAATCTATAATGGGGGCCTAAAAACAAATTGTCGCATCAAAAATATGATAATAGCAATTTGTAGATTGCTTTGGAGAATTGAAATGTATTAATATCTACATATAAAAATTAAGATCGAAAATACCAAATAAAATTAAAGTATATTTGTTATATTTTCCTTAAAAGTTTTCTAATTCAATCAACTTCCTATCAACCTAGAATCCAATAAGGAGAAAATATATTATGTAGTTCGTAATTGAAAATTGAATATGTAACAAAATATGTTCAGTCGGATAAAATATTATTATAACAAAGCAGAATATACATTGATGCAGACCCTGTATTACTGTACATTTTTTCATTGGGTACGCTATGATAAAATAAATCAAATTTATTAATTATCTCGAATCATCAAATCGCAGAAAAGAAATTAGAAGTTGTCAACGAAGACGAGCGCTTCATTAAAAAAATAGAGAAAGTGAGATGCAGGTAATAAATTGTTAATTAAGATGAAATATGTTGCATTATGCATGATGATTTATGGAATCCTTCATTTTCTATTTCTTTTCTATTTTGTGAATATATTTAGTTGTTCATATTTTAAATAATGTCATTGATCTTAACTGTACTATTTTATTATAGACATACAGTATTTATTCTTCTGTCGGTCAATCTTGTGTAGTGTGTTTAGACCCTTTAAAAGTCTAGTTTCAGGTAATAGAAAGATGATGCCGTATTTCATTTGGCCAGATGGGCCAAATACGTATGTATTAGGGCAGTCTCAGAATTACCCATTTAAACCCGATTAAGCATGCATAAGTATTCATAACTACATCCTTAATCAGATTAGTATAGGGGCAATCGCTTACGTATTCGAGGGGCATAGCTTGCCCAGGATTATGAAGGAAGACCTCAATGACATTAATTAATAACAACTTTAATATGCTGGTGCTGAAAGAGGTAGCAACAAATCAGTTAAGGAAACGCCATATGACTCGACTGGCATGGCAGCCCGCACTGCCAGTACTCGGACTGCGAGTGTGAGATGATTTACTTGCTATATGTTGTTATGTAATAAAGGTACCCACACATTATGATATCTAACTCGAGGCACGTCGCGAGGCGAAGTCTCGTATGAAAACGGTGTTCCGTCTCAATAGTCCCTACAACTTGAAACATTACTTAAACTATTTGGGAATTTTAGATTTGATCCGCCCATAAAAAAAACTAAATTACAGGAAGCCGTATCTGAAGCTGAAAAGCGATTAGTAGAGACTTATGAAGATCTAAAATTTTCCTGTGAAATTTCTCCACAGTTTATTGGTGAAATTATTTCTGAGACTTGCAATGGTTTAAAAGAGAATCTAAAGCTACTTATAGTAGCCCACATACCATGAGATCCCTCTCGAGGCCAACATCTCTTATACCAAATCTCATGGTGTGTGTGGTTGTAGCGACTAGTTTTTGTGTCATGTGATACCGTCTAAATGAGTCCGCCACAGGCGGGCGGCGCTAGTTGCCGCGTGGAGAACCGCGACCGGTCTCGTTTATTATATACGGAAAAAGTATTATGGGAAGAATTTATAAACGAATATAGAAATTACCCATGTTTATGGGACGTTAAAGCAAAGACATACATGGATAGATATGCCGCGGTAGAAGAAATAGACAAATAATAGTCCGGGAGCCAGCGTCAATTTTTGGTAATTATTTTAGACCGCTTGAATTCAACTTATATAGTATGTTCTCATATAGAGAAACACTGAACCGACCGTCAGCTGGACCGTCAGCGCTGGATGCTGCGGCGGGAAGATGAGATAGTTGTAAAAAAAATGGAATTCGGAATTATCTTAGACCGGTTGAATTTTTTATGATAAATTGCCTATGCTACCTAGTTTAAAAAATTAATAGTCAGCTGCGTGCCGGAGTCAACGTTGTACGTCAGCTGGTCATGAGAAGGTGTAATAAAATTGAAAAAAAAAAATTATTTATAACCGAGCGAAATTTTTTTACCTGACTTAGGACTCATGTAGAAATATGAAAATAATAGTCAGCTGGGTGCATCGTATGACAAAGACCGTCAGCTGGAGCAATAAAGTATCATTACGCTCATACATACAAGCGGCGCGCGGTAGTTTAAGTGGTCCGACTGACGATCTTCGTCTCAATATGCATTCAGCTGATTAGAATTTTCCAATTTTAGTTCATTAAAACTATTATACGGCTAAATATCAATTAAATATTCATTGATTTACCAAAGATACAGTTAGGTAAAATCCGCAAATCATTAACGCTTAAAATTATTTTTTTTACTCAGATATTCTCGAAATATTCGAAAATTATTTATTCAACGATTTACCAAAAATATAGTTCACATATTATTAACGAATAAAATTGAGGTTTTTATTTCATTCAGATAGTGTGGAAATATTCGGAAAGAAATATTTATAATGAGTGTATGTTATTAAAAATTATCTTCATCATTGCTGTTGTTGTCGTCTGATGAATCATCTATTTCAATATCATCGTTGATGTCTCCTGCCTCTGTTTCACTGTTAACTGTAGAAAATAAATAAAAAAAATATTTATCAAAATCATGTTGATTGACATGTTTTTCTGAAAAAATAGAAAAATATGTTTTTTCATACCTTCAAAGTCTTCATCAATATTTGTGATGCTTGTAATTGACAGCGGCAATTGATCTCCTTCAAACCATTTGAAAAAATACTTTTCATATCGTTCTTCCCAACCGTAGTCAGATGGCGAGAACTCGGATGGTATGGGAAGATGTGCGTGACTCCAGAGATGTGCGATATATGATGTTCGGAGAAAATGTTGATGTAGTTCAGATTTGCAAGGCGGGAACATGGAACCATCAATTCCTTTTTCTAAATGCAGTATTTGCTTATTGTTCTTACTGCTAAACGCTTTTGTAAAGGTTTTTGTACGAGCAACGTTGACGTCATTAATTCTTTCAAATGCATACAATTTACAAACATAATCTTCCAGTGTTGCAAAAAGTTGATTTAATTTGCTATAAGGTAGATTTGAAATTTCAGTCAAAGCTTGAATATATGTTTGCGACTTTCGTAGGATGTTAAACGGTTTTTTTTGCCTTTTCGATAGAAGGCTGGATTAAAATCACAGCCCGTAAGCGCATGAAAGGTTGGCAACGACGAACATAATTCTGCACCCAAGGTCTCATACAACTTCGTGATATTGATGTTTCTTTGATAATTGCCAGTACCGACATGCATTGAAATTTCTGAATTACTTTTAATGAAATTCATATTTGCAAGCATAATCAACAACATGTCAGTATCTGAGCATCTTATTGTCACATGGGCGTCAAAATCCACATTGCAAACATGATACACAATTTTCGTGTCGGCTTCTTCGTGACCCGTACATGACAAGTGTGGTTCTATTGTTGTTATTACTTTATTTTCTTGTACCTCATATTTATAGCAGTGTAGATAATTCACATAAAATAATTTATTCGCAATATATGGCGCCATGTAATCCTTAGACCAATCTTCGATAATAAATTCAACCAAAGCTTCTTTAAAATATATATTTTTCAATGCGTCAGAGAAATTCGGTGGACGTATTTGATCTGTCCCATTTATATTTTCCCATCAAGATAAGGATTGCATGGCGCCATTTATTGGGAATAAAATAATTTATGTGAATTATCTACACTGCTATAAATATGATGTACAACAAAACAAAGTAATAACAACAATAGAACCACACTTGTCATGTACCGGTCACGAAGAAGTCGACACAAAAATTGTGTTTCATGTTTGCAATGTGGATTTTGATGCCCATGTGACAATAAGATGCCCAGATACTGACATTTTGGTGATTATGGTTGCAAATATGAATTTCATTAAAAGTAATTTAAAAATTTCAATGCATGTCGGTACTGGAAATAATCAAAAAAACATCAATATAACGAAGTTGTATGAGACATTGGGTGCAGAGTTATGCTCGTCGTTGCCAGCTTTTCATGCGCTCACGGACTGTGATTTTAATCCAGCCTTCTATGAAAAAAGCAAAAAAAACCTTTTCACACTTTACGAAAGTCGCCAACATATATTCAAGCTTTGAGTGAAATTTCAAATCTACCTCATATCAATTTAAATCAACTTTTTGCAACACTGGAAGATTATGTTTGTAAATTATATGCATTTGAAAGAATTGTGACGTCAACTTTCTCGTACAAAATCCTTTACAAAATCAATTAGCAGTAAAAATAATCAGCAAATACTGCATTCAGAAAAAGAAAATGATCGTTCCATGTTCCCGCCTTGCAGATCTGAACTGCGTCAACATTTTCTCCGAACATCATCGCACATTTCTGGAGTCACGCACATCTTCCGATACCATCCGAATTCTCGCCATCTGACTAAGGTTGGGAAGAACGAGATGAAAAGTATTTTTTCAAATGGTATGAACGAGATCAATTGCCGCCGTCTTGCCGTCAATTACAAGCATCACAAGTATTGATGAAGGCTTTGAAGGTATGGAAAACTTATTTTTCTATTTTCTCAGGAAAACATGTCCATCAACATGATTTTAATAAATATTTTTTTTGGTTTATATTGTACAGATAACAGTAAAACAGAGGCAGGAGATATTCACGATGACATTGAAATAGATTATTCATGAGACGACAATCAAAGCAATGAGGAAGATAATTCTTAATACAATGAACTTATTTTAAACATTTTTTTCCGATTATTTCAACAATATCTGAATGAAAACAAACTTAATTTTATGCGTTAATTATATGTGAACTTTACGTAACTATATTTTTGGTAAATCGTTGAATAAAGAGTTTTCGAATATTTCAACAATATCTGAATAAAAAAAAACTGAATTTCAAGTGTTAAGGATGTGTGGACTTCACCTAACTGTATCTTTGGTAAATCAATGAATATTTAATTGAAATTTAGCTACATAATAGTTCTAATAAACTAAAATTTTAAAATTCTAATCAGCTGAACGCATATTGAGATGAAGGTCGTCAGTCGGACCACTTAGACTACCCCGCGCCCCTTGGATGTATGAGCGTTATGATACTTTATTGCTCCAGCTGACGGTCTTTGTCGTACGACGCACCCATCTGACTATTATTTTCATATTTCTACATGAGTCCTAAGGCATGTAAAAAAATTTCACTCGGTTATAAATCATTTTTTTTTTCAATTTTATTACCACTTCTCATGACCAGCTGACGTACAACGCTGCTTCGGACACGCAGCTGACTATTTATTTTTTAAACTATGTAACATGGACAATTTATCATACAAAATTCAACCGGTCTAAAATAATTCCGAATTCAATTTTTTTTACAGCTATCTCATCTTCCCGCCGCAGCATCCAGCGCCGGTAGCCCAGCTGACGGTCGGTTCAGTGTTTGTCTATATGGGAACATACTATATAAGTTAAATTCAAGCGGTCTAAAATTCATGCCAAAAATTGACGCTGGCTCCCGGACTATAAGCTATAAGTAAATCCAGTGGCAAATAGGGATTTGAAAAAACAACCACAAAAACAGCCACAGCGAAGAAATTGAAGATATTAGTAGTGATGATGAAAGTCAAACAGTGAAATAAGGGAATAATTTGTTATTTTATTGCAATTTCAGACGTTTAAGTTATTAAAATATTTTTTAAAATTATCGCGTATTTGTCTAAAAGAAATATTTGGAGCACGCGCTGTTCGTTGGAGGGGCAAAAGTTCTTCTACTGGTCTCCACTGGCCAGGTATTCATTCTCTCGAACTTATTTTCACTGTCTGGATATAAGGGCCATATATAACGGTTTGAGGCATAATAATAAATCGTGAGGCTATAATACCAAATGAATTTTCCGATACTCTGCGTGCTAGGCTTAGTCGTTAGTTGAAAATTTTTTCTTTCCTTGTCTTATCTGAATAAGGTTTCATTAAATTTTCTACTAAAGGAAGAGCTTAAGCTTCAACAAGTGTATATGGCAACAATAAATTGGTTCTATTGGTTCAGGCAACCTTAATTTATTGCTTAATATGTTTTCATAAAACGTGATTTGATATAAAACCACACCGTCCGATATTTTAGCATTGGTCCAACAATGTACCATTATAAATTTGTAATTTGCATATACAATTGCGATTAGGACAATGCTTAAGGTTCCTTTGTAAGTCTAGTATTATGAACAACTGTTTGCGGGTTTTCTTATTTGTATTGTTTATTATCTATAACACAACTATAAACCACAAAGACTCGAACTCCTTTGCAATTAAGCGCCATTCTTTTTCGGAGGATGGAAACTCTAACGAAGAAATGTGTATACTAGGTATTTATTTTAGGTTCAAAAGAATTGTGACATTAAGAGGATATTCAAAACAGCGTTTTTTCTTCGCCTTCGGACCCTTTACTAACTAGACCTAGTCCTCGACACCTACAACTCCATCAGTGACCAGGAAGATCAATCGGAAAAGGGGGGTTTGAGGAGGAAAAAGGGAACTAACTGACTTGGTTCATAAAACTTTAACTGGCTACACCTGCATTTGTGGAACCCGAATATGCTCGCGATATATTAGTCAAAAAACACACAACACATGAGTGATCAACAAAGAGTAATTGTTGAAATACTCGAAATAGATGTACTGCGGTAAATTGAGCAAACTAAATGAAAATTACGCAATACAGGGTGGTTCGAATTCGAGTCTGTGTATGGGGAACTCGAAAACCGGTGGAGATACAGTGTAGGTCAAATTGCAAGATTGCGCATTTAGGTGCCTAACAATATGGCGCGACGTTTAGAAAATTTAAAATTCCGAATATTTCCGTAAATATCCGGAGAAATATTACAAATCGATTTTTTTTCCTGAGCTTATTTCAAAACGAATTTCAAATTAAATTGGACTTTTGCATTGTCACTTTTTCCACTCTATTCAATGATGGTATCCAGTTTGATATCCGACGTTTTGTCTTCAAGGGGTCATCATCAACTTTCTTTTTTTAAATACGAACTTAATTTTTTTATCGTTTTTCAGATAACATTGGCGTTATTAATATGAATGTTTTTAATTTTTTTGTATTCTTTTTTTTTAATTATCTTTTTAACTTTTTTTTTTGAAATTGCTTATTTTGCTTTGGCGTAATTTTAAATAGTTTGTTACTTTTGAAATTTTTATATTCTGAAAAATATTTTAATTTGTTTTTTGTGTTAAGCTGAAAATTGGATTTATAATTAATAAATATAAAAAATAGTAGAGTTAAATAAACAGGTTCGTTAATTTTTTACCCCAAAGCAAAATGAATAATTAAAAAAATAAATAAATACGATTAAAAATTTTTTATTTATTTTATGTTGGTAATACCAAAGAATATTATATTGTTTGGTAATACGAACTTTTTTTAAATAAAGCTATCCTACATTATAACTTTCCTTTAAATAGTTCTCCCTCAAACCATTGTATATCGCCCAATTATTGTGGCAATTGCATAGGAAAATTTCAGATGTTCATAAGTTTGTCCAGTATAGCTGAGTATCTATGTGTAATTACTAATCGATTTTCAGCTGATTCCGCCTCTCGTAATGCAGTATTTTTATTTTCAATAGATGGACGAATCAAATTTAAAATGAAATAAAAAATTTCCTCGTCTATTCGCAAATAGTTCAAGTATTTTTTGGGTTCATTTTGCTGCAATTCGTTTAAGAGTGTCATGTGAGAGAACTTTTTTCTTTCAAAAAACCAATCGTTTGACTATTTTTTGCTGTTAAATGAAGAGTAAAGGCTGTGTGAATCTACGAAACATAGTAATGAAACAATCTTTGTATTCCATGCAAAAATTTTAATCCAAAAGGACTTCTATAAATAGCGTAACAGAGCCCTTTCGGCCTTAGCCATCATCAGTGTTACTTGTCAGTGGAAGGGACATATCCACGAAGACAAACGAACAACACAAATCGACAACGGTCACAATTAAATCTCACACACTGTACACTGTACGTCACATTTTTTTGAGAGAATGGTTCACATAATTTAGTTTAAAATCCTTAATTAAAACAAAAGCTTTTGATGGCTAAGGCCGAAAGCGCTCTGTTACGCTATTTTTAGAAGTCCTTTTGGATTAAGATTATTGCATGGAATACAAAGATTGTTTCATTACTATTTTTGCTGTGTTTTTCTTCAAAAACGAATAAACCTACTAGGCTACTATGACACCAATTACAATTTTGTTTCTTCGAGAGACTATGGAAAGAAATTCCTACATCGACAAACTCGCGACTGCTTGATACTTATACCAGAGACCGGATGTTCTCTGCTTATACTGTATCAAGGTGTAGGGACTGCCTCGAGTTAGACTCATAGCATAAAAGTTCTCTGCTCATAGGTACCCCAAGAGTGGACGTCTGGACTCCGCGAAGTTCAATAAGATTGGGTCACAGTAGCCGGATTTTCCTGAAGATAAACTAGCCATTTTAGTTAGTACTAAGGAGAATGATATTTAGATGCTTTAAAAGTGATTCGACGTTCTAGTTTTATTCGGTTTCTGATTTTCGGATGGTTTCAAAACTGTGAGAAGAACTATCGTCTTCGCGAGAAAACCTAAGCATATAATGTTTTTTGTTGGATTTGTTTACATTGGCTTAGAACTTTCCAATACGGGCAATACTAAATTTTAGATTCTTTTTAGCAATGGAGGGCGTTGGTAAATTGTGGTTTCGTATGATCAGATGCATTTTAAGATCCTTTACACAAATAGAGCACTATGTAAAAATCGACCTCTCCTATTGGTCGATCCATCTCGTATTACAATATGTGTTCGTGATGCAATCAATTTGTGGCAAGAGCTCTCGTAGTCGAGAGGTTTAGATGGTTGGTTCTCACCTGGACGTCCCGGGTTCAAGTCCTGTTGTTTTTTTTTTAAGATTATGTTTCTAAACAGTTTTTTCTTGATTTTGGGTATGTCTTGGGTTAGTTTGGGTTAGCACCTGGTTAGTTTCCTTTTCTTGAGCCCCCGTAGCGAGCGAAGCGAGTGGAGGGCCATGCGGATCGACCAATAGGAGAGGTCGATTTTTACATAGTGTTCTATTTGTGTAAAGGATCTTAATAGGCTGATCAGATATAGGATATCTTCACAAACTGTCTTGAATATATCAGTATTCAAATCTGCCTCAACGCCAGCCTCACTAGTACCTTAATAAAAGTTACTTTATTTCACTTTACTTGCGATCAAATGGCAAACGAATGATGATAATTGGAGACAAAAATCTTAACTGGATCATAAAACTGGATTATACCGAATATTGCTTTTCGCATAAAGTAAATGTGAGAAATTACTAAAATAAATAATAAACTATACTATAATATTTTGTTTTTCTTCGATCCCCAGGCTTACTATAGCACTATTACACAATTACATTATTAAAGAACCTGACCTGGCATTCAATCGTCCTCAAGACGGAAACTATTTGGGAAAAATGTTCCACTTGTTTGTTTCTATTTAAAATATAATAGTTAATATTAAATTTGATTACCTGTATATTATGTGTGTTCCTTCGTTCCTTATTTATTGTATATAAAGGGCTTGGATTTCACTACTTTTTAGTATTTAAAAAAATGTAAACCAAACATATTTTACCTTTTTTAAAATGGTTAGAGATGCTTGCCTTTCATTTTTTTTTAATATTGTTGTCTTTAATGTCTTTAATTATTTGATTATCAAGACTTAAGGCTAGGCTAGGTTATAAGTTATAGAAAATTACATAAAAACCTGTCAACCTGCCAGCTATTTAAACTTTATGTAGCAGTTATTAGCTTCACCGTAGTACCTAATAAAAATAATTGCCTTCTAATAGTTTATCTTAGAACAAAACAAATAAGGTCTCAGATCAGATCAGATTTAAGCATTGAGGGGAGCTAATTTGATAACGTTTCCTGAATACGCCACTATTTAGAACGTAGTAGACATTTAAAAGTCGTTTTCATGTAGGATGTGTTTTAAGTTAACAACAACAAAATAAGCAAATTTTAATTTAGCTGCAACAAATTCAATTTGGGACAGAGATCCTAGAAATTCATGCATCCATAATTTATCTAATCTATTAAGTCAGATTATTAACATGAAAAAAAAAAGAAAATCATATAGAAAGAATCAATCGTATTCTGGTAAACGTTGTATTATGTGGCATTTAGGCAATGGTCCGCATTTTAAGATCCTTTACAGGCGTAGCCGACTATATCAAAATCGGCTTCTCCTATTGGTCGATCCGCATGACCCTCCGCTCGCTTCGCTCGCTACGGGGGCTCAAGAAAAGGAAACTAACCAGGTGCTAATCCAATCTAACCCAAGACATACCCAAAATCAAGAAAAAAAGCAGTTTAGAAACATAGTCTTAAAAAAAAAATTAAAAAAAAACCGTTGCTTTTTTTAATTTTTTTTTCGAACCCGTGTTTTCCAGGTGAGACCCAACGATCTAAACCTCTACACCACGAGAGCTCTTGCGAGAAATTGATTGCATCACGAAGACATATTGTAATACGAGATGGATCGACCAATAGGAGAAGCCGATTTTGATATAGTCGGCTACGCCTGTAAAGGATCTTTAAATGCCAATGATCCACTCTTCACTCCATCACCTCCATTGTTGAACAAAAATGTCTAAACTCCAACTTCCCAACCGTATCGTGTATTTTAGTATCTTACATTTACGTCAAAGGCCACCGTTTACAGTCTGTGTGTAATTGTAAAATCGTCATAAAACCAAGCAGTATAATAATTTTAATTTAAATATGATTATTGATGATTCGCTTAATGAAAGCAAGAGTGCGTGTCGGCAATTAGATGAGCACATTATGAACGAATGTTATTCTTGAAAAGCAAATCACTCAGATAACAGTTTCTTACGAATTTTTCACAACTAAGAATTTGGTAATTTTGCGTACTTACTTTGTGTACAAAAAGTTGATTATATATCTATGGTATTTTTACTTAGTATAAGCAAAACCTATGAGGATCCATTATATCTATATTTACTTATTGTTGGACAGGCAAACCGCAGTAAAAATAAGTGGTTAGTTTATGTCGTCAACCAACGAACAATAATATTTATTTATATTTATGAAAATATTGAAAGCGTGGGTATTTTCTTAGAAACGTTGTGTTGAAATCACAGCAGGGACGTTTGTGGCCATATGATTTTGATATCAAATTGCACTTGATTGGAAACTTACATTTACGGTACTAATATTGACAAATAAATGCAATATTAGGTAAGGAACTTAAATCTTAAAACTTGTGTATAAAAGTTTTTCAAATTCTTACAAACATGTTTTATCCATATGTACTTGTCAAAAAAAAGTAAGTTAATTTTTCACTCTTATTTTTCTATAGTTCTTATTATTAAAGACATCTTAATTTTTTCCACTAAATAGGTAAATTCTTCGGCAATAGGGAAACCCACGAATTATGAGAGTATGTAAATTTCAAACAATTGTATATGATTCATAGAAAAATGTAAAACCGTGAAAATCTTATCTCGGTTATATGGGTGTTAAAAATCAACTTATTTTTTTACTTATTTCATAAGTGTAGTTCCATAAAGTTTGGGTTAGTAGATGTCTCATTTTTAAACATTTTTGAGTTGTAATATTTTTAAAAAATACTTCTGATGAGATATTATATACATACATTAACATGAATATTTAATTCATTTAGTTCTAAGAACTGAAAGATTTTGGACTATAAAATTATAAAAATCTATACTTAGCTTACAAAATGATAAACCGCAATTTTTGCTTTTCTTTTTCATAGTTTTTAAACATGCGATTAAGAAATTTAAATTCCAAGAAAAAGGGAAATTATTTTGCAAAATCATGTTATGGTGATGCATTATGTTTAAATTTCGGCTGCTTGTTTATATTCAACCTTTCGTTTTTTTCCTAATTCATGAAAGAAATGTTCAAAAAAATACAGTTTTTAAACAATAATAATGAAAACTCCACTTTTTGGAATATCGAAAAATCGCAAAGAGAAAGTATAGTACTAAGTACACAGCTCGGGAGTATAATAAGCTTATTACAAACGCGTTCATTTTCGTTCGCTTGCTTGTTTGTAATAACTTTCTTAGTATCCTCTTTATATAATATTTTATTAGATTTTAGAAATGTTCGTTATTAATACCCGATATAAAACGCAACTGGACACATATTTCATATTTGACGTTTAAAATATATTCAAAAAAATATTGTCAATTGTAAGGTTTATTTATTTTCAGTTGTTGTTTTTTGTGACATTAGTCCCATCCCTTTTTTGAATTTTACCTTTGCCCCTTCGACTGACGCTTTTTCAATCCTGTTGTTGTAACCTTTGGTTTTGTAATGTTCTTTTTTGTACTGGATTTTCCGCTGTTAATTTTTTGTGTTGTCTTTGCTTCATCGTCTATTTTTTGTGTAGAATAATTTAGCGACTGCCTTTTCTGTGTTGTAGATTTTGGTTTTATAATTTTCATTTTTGTACTTGTTTTTCCGCTGTTTATTGTTTGTTTTCTTTGCTTCATCGTTTATTTTTTGTTTAGACTTTTGTGTAGGCCTCGGCGTAGAGGTATGTTCCTGAATCTCATCAAAACCTCCTTGCGAATTATACGGTAAATTTGAGTAAAAATACTGAAAAGTTCTATAGTAAGTCCTTATTTTTTTCTTTGTTATTTTAATTCTGTCTCTGTATAATCTAGAATGGGACTGATTGCTATATTTTGTATGTTTGAGCGGCATGGTAGATCAACGTATTCGTCACTCGATTCGTCATCATAGTTTATATTGTAAAATCTTTTCTCTTCAGAGAATATTTATTTTACAATATTTATTGTTATGAAGTATTGACTAGGTATGTGAATTTCTTTGTTCTTCAACGTTCGCTCGATAAGGGCATGAGTAAATGCAATACGTACTTCTGAAATACCGCTATATGACTCTTCCGGGCAATATTTATTCAGCTAGCTCATAATACAAGTTGTAAACAGTAGACACTGGGGAATTCAGCCGTCCATCACCCTCGTTTCAGCAGCAATTGCACAGATTTATGTATCTCGATATTATACATTGTGGAATTATGGCTCTTAAAGTATAATTTACTAGCAAATAATTTAGTTATACCTGAACCGCTTGAACGTCCATCGTCAAGGTGTAACATATTTTTTCCAATATATCAACCTTGTCCTCTTTCTCTATTCGCGCTCTATCTTTGTCCATTACATATCTCCTGTACGGCCCTTCATCAACTTGCCCGATTTTATTTGAACAACAGAGGTCGCATTGATCGTTTTCAGGAAGATCTAACGCCACATTATTTTCCTCTAGAAACTTAATGAAAGGAAATAAAATTATTGACAATGGTGGCTTATTATTTTTAGTGCATCCCACCATGTATACCCTGTTTAGTTCTGTTTTATTTTTAAAACTTTCTTCAAAGTAGAGTATATTTGAATATTTTCGGCAATAATGAGATGGTAGCTTTGATAAACGGTTAATGACATGTGTTGTAAATTCAATTCGGGTTATCATTTATTTGTTTTTTGGTTTTGTTCTTTTCATTCTTTGGTATTGGCATTCCATGCTGTTCAGGTTCAGTGAGCCAGTTTCTCTTTATTCTTTTGCCAATTCCAAGAGTGGACATAAACATGCTTTTGCAAACTGGCAATTTGGTTACGTCAAGCAGCAAACTATAATGAATGGCTCCTGTTCATCTACTAGACGTATTTTGAGTATAGCTGATGTTTTTTCTCGATATATAGTTGTTAGTGTCTATCTGACTCTCTATGGAATTTGTTTCTCTTCCCAGAGAAATTATACGGGCAATTCGACTGGATATCCTGCAATAAAAAAACTCAAATATTATAAGCATGATAATTTATAAAAAATACCCTATTATCTTATAAACTGACACCAACACAATACATATGTTTGCAAAAAGTCTTATTGCCACTGCTTGAATGTATTTGTAAAAGATGGATACGACGTTTTGCACATTACTGAAATACGGCATATCCCACAAATTTATGGGTGCTACAAACATGGAACCAATTACAGTCGCCTACGCTTATGTGCCAAATCTAGTCGTGACACTCTTAATGGCAGTCTCCATTGGAATTCAGCACTTAAAGGTCTGCTATGCATTGTCCGGCTCGATATATGTATGCTGAAATTTAAGTCGTAGCTCTTGGTCTGTTGCTAAGCGATTTCACCTAGAATACTGAACAATATAGCGATCTTGCATTAGTTACTTTTCTATGGCCGGATTGAGGACGGGAGTTTCTTCAAATCGCCGTACAGTCCATTATTAATCGTATTTTACGGCGCGCCGTAACATACGATTAATAATGGACTGTATAATATTTAAATTATCGGTAATTTGTTTGATGCCTTGAAACACGTTCCTGGCACAGAGCGACAATTCTGACAGAAATTTCAGCTCCTGGCATTATTCTCACTTTCAGACGACCGACATAAATTGACAGATGTATTTCTATAGAAACTAAAACAAGAATCTCGATATTTTACTATTTTGCCATTGGTTTAAAAAAAAATGGATAATAACAAAGGCAGTCATTCTGATATCCACTACTAGATTTGACGTTGGTGTGATCTTAAGGAGCCATAAATCAAATAAATAACCATCCTAGGACCTCATAATGACCGCTCAAGAAGAATGATCCAATTTAGCCCAAGACACAATTAATAATTTCATAATTGGAATGTATCGATGCGTTGGTGACTTAATTGAAAGAAGGACCAACAGCACTAGGTATTGGTCACATAATATTGATCCGTTTCTTGTCGTTTTTGCAAATGTTTTCATTTTAGTTTTATCCCTTTATGCATGTATGTATTACAAAACATGAATAAACTAGTAATTTGTGATAGTTTGTTAGACAAATCTTCAAGCTACCCTGTACAGAAATATCAAACCTTTATTACGTTCCACGACTCAGATGGGGATGCAAGACTTTTGCCGGTTAGTGTATTTTGGATATAAGTGATGCTTTGCTAGATATTTAACAAAATATCACGTGACGCAAGACGAAATTTATATGTTGATACTTCATAATAAACACTACAATCAATAGCAATTACATGTAAAATGTTAGACGATTATTACCTTAACGAAACACAATACACGACTAAACGGATACAATAAATAATTACATGCTGCATCATAAGCAACAATAAAGTTTGAACAATTAATTTTTATTCATTTTAAAAAGGTCAACGTTGTGCCTAAGTATCATCATGGAATTATTCTTTGTATCCACAAGAATGGTTGGTATGTATCCTTATTAATTCTTAGATCAACTTAAGATCAACCAAAGAAGAATACCTATATTAAGATTCTCAAAACATTATACACAAATGTCACAGTCTGATTTTGTCTTCTATCAACAAGATTGTGAAAGGCTTTGAACCATTCTGTCACAGAGTCCACTTACTACAGTCTTCCCGAAGAGAAACAGAAACAATTCTAAAAACCTTGAAATCAGCAAGTAACAACGATCAAAATGTTTTAATACTGTTGGTGAGTTAGTTGTTGCCGTGACAACTCCAGACAATACACATTTGCGTTTCGATGAAGGACCCGAGAATTTCTCTGGAGAAATCTCTCCAGCAGCACCTGTCGAACGCTTTTGCAGAATCTGTATAAATTAAATATCAATTTGCCTATTTTTTCCATTGGTCTCAATTCTCATAGGCATAAATAGTAAATTCTTCTTATGTCACCGTCTCTATCTTTATAAGATCATCCTCAGGACACGAGATGTTAAGATTTCTTAGTAAATAATACGATTTTATGGAGGAATTAATTATACATAAAGAAATATCAACGACGCTTTCCTTTTTGGTATTTTTAGGTCAGTTTGGAGCAAACAACTAATAATTCCGATATTTTAACAGCTACCTAACTGAAAGTATTATTCTTTTAGAGAAATAGTAAGACATGACCAAAAATATGCTGAAACTATAAAATGATATTTAACTAAGCTCAAGTATAACTTTGGAAACGTAAACATATTTATCTCCAATTGCTCGTCCTTCGTGAAAACCCAAAAATAAATTTTGGAACTGGTTATGAAATATTATATACGAAAGCCGTACTAACCGATTTAACCGAATATATTTTGGCACACTTTGTGCAACTTTAAAATGCTTGCTTATCGGATAATTGTTCATCCCGAAATAATTGTTAAATAGTTTAATAATAGCATTTATCTTTACTTAAACACTCCCACTATCGAATCAGATTATGAACAATACTGGTGTCAATCTCCTCAAAAATAAAGAATATTCTTATTTTTTTTCACTTCAGTTCAAAGCTCAACCCAAATTGCAATTTAGAACTGTCAAGTTCAAGAACGCCATACAATTATTGCAAATAGAAAGTAGGCTGTCGGTGTGACGAAGTGTGTCTGAACGCAAACCGCTTTAATAATTATTTTATTTTTGTAAATTACGATTATAAGATATTAGTTTTTATCTTATTGAACATGTCCCGTAATCAAAGGTAAGGATATGCTTTTTATTTTAACTATCCAAGTAGCACAGTTTTGCTTAATGAAATTAATCCCTAAATAAACAAACTAAAAATTTATATAAATGCAACTTGTCCTGTTAAATTTAGCAGTAAATACTTTTTTTCATCTGAAATTAGTTTTTCTTTAATAAAGGGTATTCTCGTGTTCAGTCAACTTTTTTAGTAGGTACTAGAATAAATTACAATTATAATAGGTATATTCTATGCTTATCAAATTGCTGATATATTTTTAGTTAGAGTATGGAAGTGTTTAAAGAATTTTATAAAATTTTTATAGTGGTTTTGATGTGTAAACATCTTACGCGGCGGTATGAGGGTAAAATCTCGGCAAATGGGACGGACATATGCAAGCGGCTGTGACATCATAACGATGCGCAGTGATTTTACGAGGGCTGCTCAAATATTTGTGCATGTCGATATAGGATATGTTTACACATCAGTGTCTCGAGTACTAGCACTCGCTTATTTTTTTTCATGGGAATGTTTAAAACTTAAACTAAGACCGAGTCAGCATACGAGACTCCCTATATCGGACTCGAATCAAATGCAAATAATTACTTTTTCAAGAGTAAGTAGGATGAAATATGGAATATTCTAAACCTACGGAAAATACTGATGGGCTGGATGTTGGCGGTTGTGATATTTCTGAGTATAGAACTCAGCAGCATTTTTTGAATTTCATTCATATCTAGTGATGAGCAAATGCAAGACCAGTACCGGGTTAGTCTTGGTCTTGGTCTTGCAGTCTAATAAGTGGTCTTGGCCTTGGTGTTGGTCTTGGTCTTGCTGCAAGACTCTTGCAAGTCTTGCACTTTTTTGGTAGATTTTTACTGGAGACAATTTACATAGAAAATTAAAAAAGTTTTTCAAGCGCTTTAAAGTTAATAAAGGTTTAAAGAAAGGGATAGTATTTGACAGTTTGAAATTTTTGGTTTTTCAATATTAAGTTCCACAACGACAAATTTTA
>MU182322.1:298836-311738 GCA_016904865.1 Pissodes strobi
TTATTACCCACTAAGTGGCCCATATCTCTTTTAGCCTTCCAAATCCATAGACTTTAATAGTGTTCACTGTTTGTATTATTTTTTTTTTGGTTGATAGATCAGGAAAATATGCTATTTTAAGTTTTTGAGAAAAAATTTTGAAAATGCTTAAAGCATTCAGCATAGAAGAGGGATGTGAACCCCCCGTGAATGTAAATGCTTTCTGTGTCAAGTTCAAATATTAAAAAATATCTTTTATCCGCTGATCACGCTAATTCATAAAATTTGTGATTACTGATCTAAAAGAACATCAAATTTTTCTCTCCTAACACAAGTCGGAGTGTATTCTCACAATTTGGACAGATTTGCATTTGTAACACACAAATAATGATGGAGGGTACATAAACAACCCAACATACTATCGAAGGATACAGTAACATTTCGTTATCTACAAAATTACCAATTAAATCAAAGTCAGTTGAAGTAAAATATGACATTTGATAAGATATGTTTTTCTACTCCTATACTTTAGTTGTTGATTTATTAAACACATTTGCTACCCTTAATGAGATTCATTAAGATACAGAGTTTTCATTAAGACGTGAGGTTCTAACCAATCAAAATGCAACATTACAACAATATTCGGTCAATATAACAGATTGTTAAATACAAATTAGCGGTAATTCTGTCCTGTTCAAAACTGGATCATAGTCAACCTAATTTCTGTTGTAATTCCCTTCATTTGATTGCAGGCAAAGTTCTAAAAGACCCCGTTAAAAGCTCAATCTATAAGAAATGAGGCAAGAATTTTATTTCCAATAGTTCTCAGTCTATTCATAATTATTGTTTTTAGAATTCTGGATATGTTGACTAAACCCTTATGAGAATAACTTGATACGCCACTAAAACATGTTTGAGTTATAGGGCAGCTAAATTCAACATTTTCTTTAAAATGTTTTACCTGCGATCTGAGTTATCCTCATTACTATAGAACTACAACAGAGATTTACCCACAATACCGAAACAGAATTTTTGCAAACGACAGGTGTGTCGCTAACCATGTTAGCATCATTAGAAGATGATTTTGAGTTTGAAGCTAACATGGTTAGCGAAACGCGCGTGGAGTGCAAGGTATTGTGGATAAAACTATGTTGTGCATTTTGCCGAAGGTTCCAAACCCCAATAGAAGTAAGCTTTTTCAAAGGACTCATATCTATAGCAGTTTCCTTATATTGACGGCTAGACAACGCGGAAGCAACCATCATATCGGGATGTATCTTTTTTAATCAAATGTGATAGAAATTTGGAAATTGTTACTTACATAGCCGGATATGATTGGTCTACCTGAAAAATAATCATATTTAGTTGCTTCGTTATTTCTACTGACTATAGAAATAGATATTCTTGACTTGAGCTTTATTTATACCACACTTGTTAAAAGCACAAGAATGTAATAAAGAAAATAATTAAACTGATGTGATTCTCAAAGGCACCAAATGAAAGTAAAGTCCGTTCAAGTCTATTGCGCTGTTACGTCATATCATTCCATCTTTCTTTATGCAATGAACGTATGTACTAAATTGGTCCGTCAAATTGGAATCTTTGACATCGATTTGCGTCAATGTCAAAATATCATAACGAAAATAACAGATTTAATTCATTTATTGATTTGTTGGTAGTTGGTTTGTGTTTTACGCTAATAATTGCTAATAAAAATCGTTTTGAGATGCCCCACCGGTTCAGTGAGAAAGAGCAAGCTTTAATTTTAAAATTAGTGCATTATTTCACACGTGAAAAAGATGCTGGTAGGCCACTTTTACCCTGGAAAGGTGTGCACAATGTAAGTAATATTTTTTTTTATTTATTTGTTAATACTAAAAAATGATATCTCTAGAAAAAAATGTATTTTTGATGTGTAAACATCTTACGCGGCGATATGAGGACAAATCTCGGCAAATGAGACGGAAATGCGCAAACCAATTCTAGCCGCTAGGGCGGTATTATATACAATTTTGCCATTTAAAATCGTTTTAAAACGGATTTTAGACGATAAAAAGCATATTATTATTTTAAATTAAACGAACTGTTAAAAGTATTCTTCAGATGCCCAGACGTTTAAAACAATATTGTCATAAGTATGTAAAATTGATAAAAACGGAACGGGCTCCTGAATAGAAAACAGGTACAGGGACATCTTTTGGCTAGTGTAAAAAATAACGTACGAGTGTATCTAAGACGTACGGATCTTTTCTTTTGACGTCAGAAATTCTGACGTAACAGCGCAATAGCCTTGAATGGACTTTAGGTACTGCAGATATTTATAAAATACATGATATCTTAGAGAGATCTGTTTAATTTTATTACTTATCAAGAACTGGATACGGAAACGACAATACTTTGCAACTTTTGTGTTAAACTAATATTTCGTTGCGCTATTTATTTTAAATTACCTAGGTGAAACTCAATTTTGAGTTGTATTTAAGATCGAATTAAGGGATTCCTGCATACACATCCATTAAACTTTCATCGCTCAACATCATTGTGATGTCATACACAATCATAAATAATAATAATAGTTCAGATTTTAAATATTAATGATATTGATATCAATAGTAAAAATAAGTCGATAATAATGGTAGCGTTAAAAATCAATAAAAATATAGTCATATCTTAAACTGCCATCCTAATTGTTGACTAAATGCTGGTTTTCGTTTCAGGACATCTACATGTTAAGCCTGCCTCACAATGGTTATCGTGACACGGGTAAGTACCTACTTATAGACTTGGATTTTTACTACTAATTTTCTGAACTGAAACAGAGTTTTATGAGCAAGTTGAGAAATTTCGATTCGAGTTTCCTACCACCGCACCGTGTCGTCGAACGCTAGAGCAGAAACTATTGCGAATAATTTTGGTCAATGTCATGTGGCAGAATGCGACGAAAATATATTGTGTCGAAATGTTTCCAGAAGACTCTGGTTGGACCTTAACCAACGATAATTTGGCTTTTCTTTGGTATAAGGGAGAGATCCCACCCCTTTGCGCTTTGAGGATATTACAATCACCAACGAATCCGATAATTTCCACGACGAATGTGCAGGATCATCTTGTGGGATTATCGAGGTGCATTTTTACGACGATTGATCCAAAATGTAACCATATGTGATGCGTCATGAAAGAAAAAGAACCTTACAGCAATGAGTACATTTTTACAGGGCGATCGGTAAATATAGACGACAGAAAAAATTTGGGGGCTTCTAAGGAAATTTACTTTTCAGACAAGAAACATTAAATCAAAAATTTTGAGGTCCTTTTCCCCGTGAAAAGTCACATACTAATTATAGAACATGTATGTATTTATAGACATTGCTATAGATAGAGTAAGTTCTTAGTTATTATTTTTTGTTCATTGCCATAGTCTTGCATTGAATGTGTATTTAAAAATATTGAAATCCAACGAGATAATAAAAGAAACTATGCAGCAAGCTTAATTGGTGACTTTTTACAATTTTTTCATAAAGATCTTGCTTTTCCAGTTCTATACAGCTGTACAGATAAAATCTTCTCGAAAGTCATTTTTCCACAGAAATGTTTCGAACCTATATTTGAGCGACAAGATTGTTTATATTTCGTACGAACTGACTTGAATTTCCGACAAACCATGTTAAAGCCGATTCATACTAGAGGCCAAGTCACGGTCTGACCACGATCCGATCGCAGTCAGATCAAATATTATGACTTGTATAATAAATTGCACCATCCAGGTTGCAAGGTCAGTTTTTTGTCGGCCGACCAGGAAAATCTTAAACAAAACATTGTTGTCTTTAAATTAGAAAAAGGCCGAGCTGACAGTTCCATCAGGGAGCCATCAAAAATGGAATTTTGGATTGGTGGGCCGAGTACCTCGGGCAGGTTGCGGTTCGGCCGACTTAGCGATGTTTCAACCTCTAGGTTCTATCTACCGATGGATCGCGAAAAAAAGCGACAGGTATGTGATGGTACCTAGGCATCTCGTTTCCCTCGACAATTAGCATACTAATTATTGGATAAAGCCTCTCACAGTGGATGCGGGTACCGGCGAATAATAATACGCGCGGAATCGTCCGAAATTTTGATCTTGCGTATACATCCGAACCAGTTCGCACATTGACTGCGATGGAAATATGCGTACAGAATGTATGAATAAAGCAAAATGTCTGCTCGTGATTTATACTTGTTGGAAAATACTTTTCTGAAAAGACGAATAATATGTAAAAGAAGAAGGGTATGGGTGAATAGACTACTCAGAAAAAGAAACGATTTTTATGAATTTCAACATATTTGGGAAGATTTAGGGAACAATGAAGAACAGTTTTTTAGTTAGTTTCGGATGAGAGAAGAAACTTTCAATTATATATTAGATGATATACAAGACCACCAGACGGTATCCATACTTTTCAAATTTCTCAACAAAACTAACTGCGAATAAATGCAACTCTCCCAACACAACGGGATCTGTCCGCAAGTCGCAAATGTGCGCACGTATATTACCGACCTGCAGCTACTGCGAGAGCTTGTATTAAAAAGTAAGAAGTTCGAATCGTTCGCACGTAGTCGTGCAGGTCGTGCTAGGTGAGCGATTTGCAGCGAACGCGAAGCGCTGTCGATGCCGTACGAAAAATTAACGCCCGGTCCTACGTGAGCGATTTGCAGCGAACGCGAACGCGAATCAGTGGCGATGCCGTGCGACTATATCAATTTTTCGTACGGCATCGCCAGCGCTTCGAGTTCGCGTCGACTGTAACGGGGCGTCCTAGGTGAGCGATTTCTAGCGAACGCGAAGCGCTGGCGATGCCGTACGAAAAATTGATATAGTCGTACGGCATCGCCACTGATTCGCGTTCGCTGCAAATCGCTCACGTAGGACGCCCCGTTAATCGCTCACCTAGGACTTGGCGTAATATAATAGCACGGAATCACCACTGATTCGCGTTCGCTGCAAATCGTTCACCTAGGAAGCCCCGTTATACGTCCGTTATAAAATTCGCATGTTTCCGGTTCTACTGTGAGAGAAGCCTTATACCAGCCTCGGCCGACCAACGGTTTCTTATTCGGCCCAACTAAACAATATTTTTTATCATGCAAAATCCACAGTTCAGACACCACACTACTATGACAGCCGCCTCTCTGACAATTACAATAATACGTAAGATCCATTGTTTATTATTGATTTCTTTCTGCCTTCGCCCGAAAATATCAACATTCTTGACCCGCTGACAAACCGCAAAATTCGATATTCTGGTATTGTTAAGAGGTGCTAGGAAAACGTAAATAATAGCTCGGGGATATTACTTTTTATCCGATCGGACGAAAAACTACACCTTTCCGATGTGTTTTCTTACCGCAAAAGTCATGATTCCAGTATATTGTATTCGTTGCTTCCCGGTCCCCCCGTATGGCCTAAGGTGGCCAAATTAATTATTTCAGTTTTTACTTCTCACCCCTCCCCTGTCCAAACGAGGGGGTTACGGGGTCAGAATCTTCTTTTTACCCCGACTACATCCTCTGAAAATTTCAGCTTTCTACCTATATTATATGGGAACGGTTTTCCCCCTAAATTAAAGCCCCCCCGTATGGTCTAAGGTGCATCCCCCCATGGGCGCACCTACCATAAAAAATTTCGACCCCCTACCTCTTCCCGTTCGCGTAAAGCCATTGTCCAGTACAGCACAGTACATTTTCTCACTCACGTGTGTTGAAACACACTGGCATTTGTCATATGCGTGTTTGCTATACCGTAGACAAACCCCCGCACGATTCAGCACCCCGCTTTTGTTGTGTCTCTACGTTCTAGCAAAACTTCTAAAACGCCTCGGTGGTGTAGTAGACAGAGTGCTTGCCTGTCATTCCTGCGCTGCGGGTCCGATTCCCGTCGGTCGCGACAGATGTTTGGTTTATTGTTTTTTATTAATTTACCTTTTTTCTTAATTTTGGGTTAGTTTGGGTTAGCCTTGATTAGTTTTGGTTAGCACTTGGTTAAATCCTGTTGATTGAGCCCCCGTAGCGAGCCTAGCGAGCGGAGGGCCATGCAAAGCCATAATAATTAATACCTATTATTTGTTTCGCCGCATAGCGTCGTGCTGAATCGTGCGGTGGTTTGTCTACGGTATAGCAAACAATGCATATGACAAATGCCAGTGTGTTTCAACACACGTGAGTGAGAAAATGTGCTGTGCTGTAGTGGGCAATGGCTTTACGCTTCCCGCGCTCCCCAAATCAATTATTTAAGTTTTTCCTTCTCCCCCTTCTACTAGCCAAACGGGGGGGTTGCGGGGTCCCATTTTCGTCCAGGATCTTCTTTTTACCCCGGCTACATTCCCTGAAAAAAAAAGAACGCAAAACGCGCCTAAAGAAGTTTTCACTTAAAAATTAATAAAAAAAAAAGTTTGAGAAACGCGGTTTTTGGCAAAAAAAAGGAAAAAGGATTTAAAAAAAGTGAGAAAAAAAGATTCAAAAACAAAATAAAAATTCAATTCCTTATTTTTCTTTCAGAAGTTTCACTTCAGTTGTGTGCTTATAAGGGTGAGGCAATCTTTTTTTTTAAAAGAGCAATGTTAATTTACTCTAGTCCCGTTCAGCAGTAGAGCGGTCATCTTGTCATTTTGACGTCCGTTTTAGTATAAATCCCGTTGAAAGCGGTGTCGCAATTTTTGCTTGTGGGCCTTGGCATTGAACAATTTTATCAATATCATAGCGACCAGTCAACAAAAGTAGTGTCAACAAGAAGTTCTTATTGACACTCCTTTGCGTGTCGAAATGGAATCATTTGGAACGCAAAATAGAATAGATTCCAACACGCGTGTGATTTAATAGCAAAAGTAGATTCCAACACGCGTGTGATTTTAATCTTTATGAGAAACTAAAACGTGCTTTTTTGTCATTCTCATAGGTGGACGTAGGAAAAATAGTATTCATTACTCGTGTGAGAGTACTAGAAAAATTGGAAAGTTTCCAGAATCTTATGTTGAATTAGGTATCGCGAGATTCCACTACCATGGAACGATACGGCAAATATGGCTGCCGTGAGGTCATGTACTTCTATGGATGTATCATCAAGTTTGATAAAAATTGCATTTTTCCATTGAGGATATACTCGGTATTAATCTACCCTTCAAAATAGCTGTCTTCTTATCGACACTCCTTTGCGTGTCGAAATGGAATCATTTGGAACCCAAAATAGAATAGATTCCAACACGCGTGTGATTTTAATGTTTTTTTGAGAAACTAAAACGTGCTTTTTTTGTCATTCTCATAGGTTTGCGTAGGAAAAATAGTATTCACTACTCGTGTGACAGTACTAGAAAAATTGGAAAGTTTCCAGAATCTTATGTTGAATTAGGCATCGCGAGATCCAATACCAAGGAATGATACGGCAAATATGGCTGCCGTGAGGTCTATGGATATATCTACCAAGTTTGATAAAAATTGCATTTTTCCTACCCTTCAAAATAGCTGTCTTCTAATAGGAAATTGGAAAAAAATGGGTCAAATAGAATTAATGCAATTTCTAGTACCCACATACTTGGGACTCCGAGTCACGTTAAGTTAATATTTGTTCGTACTTTCAATAATTTATGTATTGTATAGTACCTAAAACACGTTGAATAATAACTGTATTCCCCAGCCGCCAGGTGTTCAAATTGATGATAAAACTAATATCAGACAACTGTGGAGAATATGTATGTATATACATGTAAATTGTATGTATTCTCTCTAATAATAATTATTATACCGATAAAAATAGTTATTTATTGAATAATGGAAAAAATATGGTAGTACCACATTGTTCTGCGTATATATCTATTTTAATTATTAACAAAAAAATCAAATTACATTTGTTTGCAATTTAACAAAAACATAATATTGTTTCGGAGTCTACAGGAGCGAATTTAACTGAATCCATCAACTATATACAGAGCTTTCTGGCTAAAATTAAAATGGTTCCTAACTGTTTAGACACGTTGTATAAACATCTATAGCTAGACATTTTTGCTTCAAGTTTACTAATTCAATCCCTTAGAAGTTGGTCGCACTTAGCTAGTTTTCAACGATTTTGTGCTACCCTATAGAACTAGCCGCCGCGCCGTACCGCTCGCTTCTCTGTATGAGTCATCGCCTGGCCGGCCGCGAAGTTTCAGGATCGCTGGAATTATCTCGATGGCCTCGTCGAGATCATATAGAGTGGCCTCGGAATACTTCCCGAATATTCGTGATAGATTTAAGATTATATATAAGCAGACCTAAGGCGAATGTTAGTCAGTCAGTCAGTTAGTTCAGTTAATCATTGAGTGTTGAATAGATATTAGTGGTAAAGTTATAAGAATAGTTTAGTGAGTTAAATTGTATACAGTGGTAGTGAATAAAGAGAGTATTAGTTGAAAATAGCAAAGTTGTAATTCTGTTAAGAACCCACGGGAAAAACGTAACAATATTTATATATTTGGTGAATTTTCAACATCTGTATCAGTGCTAAGAAAATGTCCCACTCGAAATTGGAGTTTACGTATATGTGAATAAATTGTAGGTTTCTATTATATTTTTAACAATCTTAAGTAGGTTTTTACCAACATTTCAATGCGGAAAAAGGAGTGACTGACTTTTTTTCGAATCAACCTGGTCTGATTGATGTTTTACGGAAAGATAAATGAAATATTATTGTCTTGCTAATGTTGGTTCACTTTATTTTCAGAATAGGTCCTATCCATTAATACAAGAAAAAAACATGTTTACTTTGAGGCCCAACATAGAACTGGTTTGTAGTATTTCAGCAGATATGGTTTTAACCAAATGTCACGCAATACGCAAGTGAGATCTGCGTCTAAATGTAGCCCGAATGGAACACGTTGTTGACATATTTCCGTAGGCTCTATGAAATGTCATTTGCCTCGACGCGACGCGCGGCGGGTCCATTGTCTTTATAAAGATGGCCTTGACAGGTCTTTTAAGAGGCCGAGGCCACAGTTTATACCTTACCCGAATCAGTTAAACAACTCTCCACGTGTTTTGAAGCCAAGCCCTACAACCAATAGGAGAGCTGGGAGTTCTTATCTTGCGCCTGCGCTCAATGAGTGAACGCTGCCTTTATAAATAAAACATCAGTTCGGCATATATGTATGTCTCTTTTCAATAAGATACCGCCTATAAGGAGAAAGAGATAGAGATAGTGTTGGCGAGAATTAACCGTAAAACGACGCACGCAACAGGCTTGTATTGTGCTTGTATTCAGATGAGATCTCGATTATTGATTTTCTGCGCGGTGACAGGAAAAGTATGTTGATTGAAAAGGAACCGAAAAGCGAAAACTCCCATCTTGTTTGTTCGAGAGCCGACTTTGTTTATAGTGCTTTTTGTGGACTGCTTTCGCCAATTTTGTGTATTAAATCCATAGACTTAGTTATATGCCTATGATTAGATCCTAGTTCGACTCTGTCCACGGCCCAGCTAGCCGTATAATTCTGACGTTTCCAGCTAATAATGCGCATGATCGACATATGTGAATCCATGAAAAAATTGAATTTGGCTTCACTAACATCAAAGGTGCCGGCTCAGAGTTGTATGACTGATTCGGGTACGGAATAAACTGTGCCGAGGCTGTCTTGGATATGCGCAATAGGGTGTTGTGCATATTCAATTTAGTAAATTTTAACAATTCCACTAATATTTCACTTCACGCATGGTTCACTGTGGCATCGCCCTCCGCCAGCTTTGCTCGTTGTCAGGGCGCAACCAGCACACTTTTTTTTTTTTTTTTTTTTTTTTATAGGGGGTTTGGGATTCGGTGGACAGACACCCGAGCTGGCACAAGGCGATCTTATTTGCCCGGGTAGTGTCGGGTTGGCGTCCTTTTCAAAAGATCACCTACCGACTAAACCCTTCCCCCTGTACATCGAACCAATAACGGAACCACCCGGATGGGCACTTCGTCACAACCAGCACACTAACCCGAACTAACCCAAGGCGCGCACAAAATCAAGGAAGAAACTTGAGAAACATTTGCATTCTAGGACTGAAGCCGATAGTGCATTAAGTTAAACACACACAATATCTAACCACCGTTCACGCAAAACAGTAAATTAATTAATTCTATATTATGTCAAAATGCAAAATCTTTCTTGTCGAGATTTCATTGGCATATGAACTGTTTTTGCTATGTTGGTAATTTATAGTAAATCCAATAGCTAACGTTACGAGATTACTGTACACCACTGGATTGCGGTCATCATTTCCGGAAGTTCCGGTGGAATAGCACAAGATGGGCGATCAAACAAAGAGTGAGATAGTGGAAACGTTCACCAAAGCATGAACGTGTTTCCGTTTTCCCTTTTGTTTTTATGTGTATCGATATAGGAGTATTGCACGATTATTATCTGTCTGAGGGTGGCACGGTAAAAAATTAATCTGCGTTCGATTTTACTTTTCCTCGATTATAAAACACTCTATTTTGTTGGTGTCTTTTAGACTTCGACTGCAATAGATACTTTTGCAGGTGTCTAACTCGATTTGCGAATTTACGGGATGCAACGTCACACGCAGTCGAATATAGTTTTACAAGAGAATGATTAGTATATCTGAATTCTCTAAATGTAAAACCCGACAAATCCACTTTTGGGAACATATACGATTAAGTACACCTATTGGGAGATTGTCAATACAGTCTCCTATATCGTTTTGGAGGAGCTGCAAATACTGGTACCTGTTAATTTTCCATTTATGAATATAGGCCCTAAAACATATCTTCCGATAATCCCACACCAAACGTTAACTGACAGGTAACCTTAATGTTTAATTTGCCGTATTTGACGGGGGTTATTTGTAGATCCAAAACGTAAATATTGACGGTTACATCCTGTTCTAGTTGCCTCTGGGACAAATTTTCATCAAGATCAGATATAATTAATAGCCACTTAACAAACAAGGTACAGCTATTTTACCAGAAGTGTAGGGGGATTGAAACCAAACTACATAATTTAAAGTTCAACATACTCATTAATGACCATGATATAATAGGTATATCCGAAACATGTTTGAACGAATCAATAAATAATGCAGAGTTTAGTTATGACAATAGGGTTGTGTTTAGGAAGGACAGAAATAGGGTTATCACTGACAAATCACAGGGCGGTGGAGTTTTGTTAAGAGTTGCTTTATGGCGGCTGTGGTGAAAATTTTTGATGCTGATCAGGAAGCAATATGCGTGAAACTCAGATTGGGCACACATTCTTACTTATATGTAATAATAGTCTACTTCGTCCCAAATAGCGCTAGTGTCTTGTTTGACCAATATTTCCTGTCATTTAATAATTTAGTTCAGTTAAATCAGGTCAGAAATGGTAACAATCCTCTTTTGATGGTGTGCGGGTCGACATAACAGATTATGCTTTGGTTCCAATTGACAAACATCATCCACGTCTGAGCATATGCTTGAAAACTAAAGAACGTGTTGAACACTGTAAATTTGTATAAACAACGAAACTAAATTTAAAAAAAAAGCTGATTTTTTGGTAATGTATAGACTTTCAGAGACCAAGACTGGAGTGACTGAGAGTTTTCCTGATGTCAATTCGGCATTGGAGTATTTTTATGCCAAACTGGCCAACTTGTCAACTTCAACAAAATATAATTTAGTCGTATACTGACATAGTCGTTATTGTTTAAGGTATACCTATAGCTCAGGTAATATAATATATTTTTGATAATTAATTGGTTGATAATTTGAAAACTACTGAACGAACGAAATATCAACAACCCATATGTTTTTGGAATCAAGGGAAGCTAGCATTTCATTCTAAAAAATAATATACAGGGTGTTCTACTTTTTCACCCACTGTGATTATGAGTTTTTCCGTGACAAAAAAATACTTAAGCAAGACACTTATAACATTTGCTTTTTGATTCATTTCAACAGGTGAAATAATAATGGAGCTATACGCATTTAAAATACGGACAAGCTAAAATGAAGACCCTGTACTATTATCGGTAAATATCACGTCACTCCGATGTGAAATTGTTTTTTTTTATTTCTATCGAAATCAGCTGCTTTCTACGTATACTCTACTAATTTTATCAATTTCGTTGCTTTAATAATAGCGAAGTTATAGCAATTGAGTTTCAACACCCTGTATACTCTCCTAAATCCTCATCATGCTGATATTTATTAATTTGCTATAAAACAGAACCAATGACGCTCTTAGAAATTCTTCTATCAATAGCACGTTAGAAAATATCTCAGTACACTTTTCCTTGTGACCGCGAAATCCATATCAGTTTTAGGTCAAATATGTTGCTGTCGTCCATTTGAGGATTGTCATTATTTTTGGCTAGCGTTCGCATATCCTTTAACTGAATTATAAGTTGTTAGTTTGAAACTGAAATTAGCTCTGCATAGGTCAAGTTGCCTTCAATTTTTAAATGATTTTTTCAGTGACTTATTAGTGTAGTTGAGTGCAAACTTTGTTGAACCAGTGAATGTTACAAGAACCTGATGAAGCAATCCTATGGTTATTATTTATCTGAAAAATACCAATTAGCTAATGGCTAAGGAACACTAATTAATTAATACAATAATATTAGGTGTATTAAAATGCCCCCTTCTATTATTTCGTCCAAAATTGACAATGGATTTGGAAAAGTAGCAAATCTTCCAACAGCCGCAAAAGAGGATGCGTTTCCTGTGTTAGAGGTAATAATATTATAAGTAATTGATTGATTATTTCAGAAAACAGTGCTTAATTAGGATATTATTGCCGGTACTAAAGCTATTATTTTAACATTAACATCTCAAATTTGCTGCAAAAATGCTGTAAAAGGATTGTAGTTGGTGATGTTGTATGCTTTTTAGATGTGAGGCTACACAATTTTCTGGAGAATAATAAGAAATCCAATTT
>MU182322.1:316738-352081 GCA_016904865.1 Pissodes strobi
ATTATATTCCTACTTTCGAGCTCAAATACAGTTCATCTGATAAAAAATTCTCGAGTTCTTCTCTTTGAAAAACTCGGGATTTTCTTGCATAGAAGTCATTGCCGTTTCAAAAAAGCTCGTAACTTCAGATGTTTTGCATGCCAAATGAGTGTTACTTTTTATTATGCTCAGGGTAACTTTCAACATCGAATAGGTAGACCATAACGCTGAAGGCTTCATTTTCTTTGAAAGATCGGACACATAGGCAATGAGCACATTTTCAGAGAAATATCCTACATTTTTCTTCTGTCTATAGTCCATGAATCTGTTGTATGTGAGCTCATATACAGTTCTTGACTTATTCGGTATAGTCAAAAGCGATCTTGTCGTGCGGGTTCAAAGGTCAGAATTTTCAGTAAAAACTTCATTCGTGGCATATTTTGCGTGTAAAATCTATCAAAGGAATGACATTTAATGAAAAATGTGACCTTTGAACCCGCACGATAAGACCGCTTTTGACTATAATAGAATCAATTCCACATCTCGCACCAGGTCTCTTACCTCAAATTTTGTTAATGGTAATATTTCATTATCAGTTTCAATTAAATCCATTTCGAACAGTTGTTTGATAATGGTATTAAAATAAACACAAACAATTCAACAAACGTGATCAGCGGTAAACGTAATAATGAGACGCAATTAATTAATATAAAAAAGACGATTTTGCCTGAAATTGTAACCAATTCGGAAGAAAGCATATGTGTCTCACGGCAGAAAAGCAAATTTAATGCCTTGGATGGTTTTCTAGCTTCGGCTGTGAAACTCCTGCAGCGGCATTAAATCTTTGGCTTTTCTGCCTGGTTAAACAAATAACTATTGCAATCGCTACTGGCGGCCGGCAGTAAAAACGTTTTTCCTGCCGTTATTTTATCCAATCAAATAACGAGTTTTTTCATTCATTAGAGATATTTTAAGCCCCTTGTTTCAGCATGTCGTTATGGGTTATCGTTATTGTGAGCATGCGCAGTACTAAAAGGTCACCATGACTTTATTAACGATAACGGTTTCCGTTAATTACGAAGAAATAAGGAAGGTATTACCGTAATCGTTGCGCATGGTTCTCGGTTATTTCATGGGCTGCAATGTCGCCAATGCGCTTAGAAGTTACTAATAATTCCTTTGAATTTGACGAAATTTGATTGATTATTCGATGACAAATTTGAAAACTTATAGAAATTATATTTTTAGTAGTTGAGTTGGAATATTTATAAGTTATTTTAAGAAACTTAAGGTAATTATTGCTTATACGGTTTTCTACTATTTTTGGATTATATGGAAAAAATTATGTAGGCACATTCTAGAGTCCTTAGAGATTGCAAATATACTGGCAGAGAAGAGAAATTGCGTTTTTTTGTAAGAAAAAATAAAAAATAATATGGTTTGCTTTGGTTAGTTTGGGTTAGCTTTAGTTAGTTTGGATTAGCTTTGGTTAGTGTAGGTTAGCTTCTGTTAGTTTGGGTTAGCTTCGGTTAGTTTGGGTTAGTTTCGTTTCGTTTAAGCCACTACGCACTTGTGCGCCTTCACGCAAGCCTAGGCGAAACAATTTCGGTTAACTTGAGTTAGCTTTGGTTAGTTTGGGTTTGCTTTGGTTAGTTTGGGTTAATTTTAGTTAGCTTTGGTTAGTTTTGGTTAGCTTTGGTTAGTTTCGTCTCGTTCAAGCCACTACGCATTTGCGTAGTCAAAAAATGAAGGTTCCGTAAGTTTGTTTAGTTGAAGCACGATTTCTGTTCTTCGCCAGTGTATTTGCAATCACTAAGGACACTAGAATGTGACTATATAAAAATATTTCTATATAATTCAAAAATAGCAGAAAACCGTATATGCAATTGTTACCAAACTTAAATATAGTTTTTGCATTTTTAAACATTGTGGGGCATTATTATTTCTTGGAATAAATAATTCTATAACACTTCTAATTTACTGTGGAATTCTCAGTACTCCTGCTAATCGATAAATATATTATTTTTTAAACCTAAATAAAGTGTTGTCTCATTGTCTTCAAAGTTATTCAAATCGAATTCTGCCTGAACCTGCGCCATAGCATCCTCCTGCTGCAGAGGAGTGTTTCGAAAAATATCATTCACCTCTGATTAAATTGTGGTTGGCTCCATTAGGATCATGTCTTCGAATTATATTTTCTAGAGCTTCTTCCATTTTGGCCAACGAAACTGGATAGGACGGAAATCTACTATTGGGTTAGTCTGGATCATAGAGGAATATAAAAGTAAAGAGAGTATCCATTCCCTTGTAAAATATTGGCACACCGTTTAATGACAATTGACAATAATGACGTATGATTTTTACTTATACGACACTAAGGGCGGCTTACTGAACTAATGCTAATAATCTATGTTGACAAAACATGTTTCTGTTTTATCGACAGAAGAAAGGCGGCGGACTATTCAAATGTTATTTTTATTTTAGTCGTATTCCATATTCCATATAACTAGACGGTTTATGAATTTATCTGCAACAAACTATTACAGCGTTTTTCTTAATCGAGATTAAAACAAAGAGAGAACCCTGTAAATACATTAGTATATCGCAGATAAATCCATAATGCGCCTGGTTGAATTAAGTGCGATTATACATTAAACTTTAGGCGTTGTTTGGACCTAAGAATAGTTTAGGGTGTAAGAAAATATACACATTTTGCATTTTGTTATAAAGTTTATTAAAAAACATACGATAGTAAATGCAATCAAAATAACATAAAAAAATCTCTTAACAGAACAAAATAGGTAAATAGTGTTGACGTATCACAATATCTTTCTAATATTCAAAAACTAATTAACTCGAATAGAACCAAAAATAAAACTTAACAGTTTTTAAATATTTCAAGAACAAAATTCACAAAAGAAAATAGCTGCTTACCAACGGCTGCTACTCGCACCACCAATACCTCCATCCACCATTGCTCCAGAACAATGTTAAATTAAAATAATAAATTGATTAAACCGGCTTTCTTTAATCAACAACCGTCAAACCGCCATTTGTGAATTCTCGACAGCATACTTTTAGCAAAGCTTACTAGATAATTTATAGTAAGCTGTGCTTTTAGTTCCACTGACGCTAGCGCCTCCATGCGCGGCTGGAATTGCGCAGGGCAGCGGTCAAAATCAAAACTCAATGCCAATTTTCCCATAAGAATAAAACACTCTCTTTATTTTTATATTCCTCTATGGTCTGGATGGTGTTTTTATAATATTCATACTCAAATACACAAAAGTCATTTGTGACATTTGTCATTTTCATTATTTTTAAGAGGATTTTTGACGTTCGTGTTAAGAGGTTTGAAATCTCTTTTATGAAAGGCGTCGCCGTCGTTATCGTTATCGGTAATAACGTTAAGCATAACACTGCCCAAAATGCTGTTATTTTTAAATGGCTTAAAAACTCTCTATTGAGAGGTTCTGTCATGTTATGTGACATGTCTGTCAATTTTCTAGCATGTCGATAATACTTTCTATAAACAACTTGATTCTTGATAACTTTTACAGCCGGATGGCAATAAAATCTGCCGGTGCGGCGCGACGGTAGCAAAGGTCTCGCAGCCGCTTGGGAACTTTGAAAAACCAAGTATTTTTAAGTTTAATATTTTAACGTTTGAAAAAAAATCGCGTGACTTTTTGGAGCTCATCTGTAGTCTGTCGTTGACGAACGATCCACCAAAAGTGTAGCCAACCTGTGTATTTTTCCCGTAGAATCTGAAATTACACGTAAGAAACTGGTTTGAATCGAAAGAAAAGAGATACGACATAAAATTAACATTTTTGCAATGGGACACTTTATTTATTGATTCGTTTTTGAAAGCGCCTCATTTTTGTTAATACGATTCAATAAAAAGGATTTCGTATTAATTTTTGGTATCAACAGAATTAGTTGAATTCATAGAAATTAGCGATTTAAATTAGTAAATAGGAAAAGGTAACAATAAATACCTGAAATACCAAAACACGAATGGTCAATATTCTGTCAGTCTAGCGTTTAGGGTTGATTATTATTCCTTGGAAGAAAGATTGGTAATTATTGCTTATACGGTGTTCTGCTATTTTTGGATTAAATGGAAATTTTTTTATATAGGCACATTCTAGTATCTTTGGGGATTGCAAATATACTGGCGGAGAAGAGATTTTTTAATTATTTTTTTAAAGTTACGTTTGTTTTATTTTTTTTAATTTGGGTTATTTTGGGTTAACTTAAACTAACCCAAACTAACTCAAAATAACCAAAACTAACGCAAATTAAAAAAAGAAAACAAACATAACTTTAAAAAAAAACTCTTTTCCGCCAGTATATTTGCAATCCCTAAGGACACAGAATGTGCCTACATAAAAATTTTTCCATATAATCCAAAAATAGGAGAAAACCGTATAAGCAATAATTACCGAAAGATTGCCGATCATAAAACAATTGTTCATAAGTAGTGCGAACAGAGGCCCGTCGGAGGTATTTTGCCGAATACAATAGAAGTATTTCATTGACCACAATTTTAAATTTAAAGCATTATTTATTCGAATAGTAACAGGAACTCAGTGGCGTAACTTACGGCTTGCAAATGTATATGCGATACGACCAAAAGTACCGCTTAGTTTAGTTTGAAACACTAGAATTGAATTTTATTTAATAATTGATAAGGTTATACAGCAAATTGTAAATCAATTTCAAAGTTTCCATGATCTCACGAAAACGGGTTATTTTTAAATTAGGACAAAGGGTGCAATTTAGGAACTGCAATATGCACCTAAAGTATAAGAACGTTATTGGTAAACAGTTTTCACTACAATTTTTGTAATTTCTCTCAGAATCTCCTCATCTTAGCTAAAAAAACACATGGAACATAAGCGGTTATAAAATTTTGAAGAAAACAGTGCCATCGTATATTTTTTATAAAATATCATTTATGTTAGCTCTATGCCACTTATTTTAGTTATTAATAATTATCTTCATTCATTAACTTTCGGATTATTCGTAAGTTCATATTTTTCACTTTATAACTTTTGTTTTTCGTCTACCTCCTATGACAAGCTTTGTCAGCGGTGTCAAAATATACATCAACAACCTTAAGGTTGTTTTTGTCTTCACAGAAAAGAAAAACAATAAAAACTAAGTTCAAGAGTATTTTTTTAATTGTAGTTTTGAAACTTCTTTAGCGATGGCAACTCCGAAAAAATGAAAATCAAAGTGAAACACTTTAATGAAGCATATTCCTGTATAGCGAGAGGGCTGAAATTTTCAGGACATGTAGCCGGGGTAAAATGAGGTCCGTAAGAAATTGTATGAAAAGCTAATAAAAGTATTATAAAACGAAATAAGAAAAAAAATAAATTAGAGAAACACGGTTTTCGGCGAAAAAAGGCGGAGTTGAGGTACGAGGTCGTGGATGGCAAAAAGGGAAAAAAGCTTTATGAAAAAAAAATTAAAAAAAGTCGCAAAAGTTGAGGACAAAAAAAGCTTTAAAAAATTAAAACTCAATTCCTTATATTACTCTCATAAGTTTCACTTCAGTTATGTGCTTATAAAGATGATGCACATATTTTTTTATATTATGGAACTCCTTATATATTTTTAAAAGGTCAATTATCACATTTCATTTTAACGAGGTAATATATTTATTGTACCGACATTGCAAGACAGTGTGATTTGGAAATAATACACGGTGTCCCATATAAGAATGCACAGTACAGGGATCTCGCAAACCAGAAGAGCTTCAAAGATGATTAAATTAAAGAAAAGGTGTGCCTTGCTGAACCCTACAACATCATGCTTCGAAATTTAAAAAAAAATCCGATTACTTCCGAAGATATTTTGAAAAAACCCGAATTTTCTTGATTTCGTTTTTATTTTTTTCTGACTTTATTTGAAAATATATGACAATGCAAATTTCACATTGCCATTGCCACTTTCCCTGCTCTTCAAGGTGATGTTATTACATTTTCAATCTGACGTTTCGTTTCTTACAACCATCATCAACTTTGTTTTTTACATAGTCGAAAAAATTTATTTTATTCCTAAAAAGCTCTACTTTCAATCCTAAATCCAACAACATATCACTCTTTACATTTATCCGACGTTTCGGATAAATAAAAAAAAAAACATCATCAATTCAACTTGATGATGATTACGAAGGAACGAAACGTTGGATCAAAAATCTAATTAAGTCATCATGTAGAGGAGGCAAAATGGCATAGGAATGTGAATTTTATTTTGATCAATTTTCATTATTAAAGCTTGAAAAAAAGTCAATAATTGCAATCTACGACTTCTTGAAATTTAAAACAAAATTATTTTTTTTCAGATTTTAATAAAGAGAATAGATCACAATAAAATTCACGTTCCTATGCCAATTTTTGTCCTCTACCTAATGACGGAATTAGATTTTTGATCCCACGTTTCGTTCCTTCGCAATCACCATCAAGTAACATTGATGGTGCTTTTTTCATCCGAAACGTCGGATAAATGTAAGAAGCGATATGTTGTTGGATTTAGGATTGAAATTAGAGTTTTTTAGGGACAAAACAAATTTTTTCGACTATTTGAAAAACAAAGTTGATGATGATTGCTAAGGAACGAAACATGCTTCTAAAATTTATAGACCTTTTAAATTTAACATTACCAAACTCACCAAAGAATTTGTAAACTCGTAATATTTTCTTCAAAGGACAAAAAGCATAACTTTATATTACTCAGTAGACGAAGTAAAAGTTCCACTTTATATTGATGAAAAAGCTCAGCGACAGGAAATAGTTATTTGTTTAACTAAGCAGTAAAGTAGTTTTTTATTCTTCTGTCAGGTGGAACGCTCATGCTTGCCTTGGCTGGATCGAGCCTAACAGTGGACTCAGTTACCACTTCTGTGCAACTGCCTTGCCCACTAAAATCACATCAAATCTTTATATTATGTATCTTCTTCTGGAACTGCTTTAAATGATGTTTGACCCCTAGTGGATCTCTGCTATTCTAACGCCTCTCTCTTTGTGTTATTTTCCTTCTTTTCCAACATCATTTCCATTATATTTTGCGGAGTCATCTCTCGCATGCTATTTTCCATTATCATTCGATCCCCTTCCCATCTATTACATTCAAAGAATCTATGCTTTACAGTGCCTATATTCCCACAATATATGCATTTATCGCTTTTCGCAACCGTTTGGAAACACCCATGACCGCAAATTAGCTGGGTAAGGTAATTGATCACTTCCCCGGTTTTCTGTTGATCCATGGTTCAAAGTTTGGTAGGAGTCTTTGAGCCTATAAACTCTTGTATTTTCTCGCCACTCTTGTTGCTTGCTTCTTAGAATCGGTTCACAGGCTATTCTTCTGTTAACCCCCTCCTGCTTAGCACGCCTCTGTTCCATCAGTGGAGTTGTAGTTATTATTAACAGCGCCTTTGTTGACGCTATTCCATTGCGGCTTTGCATTGGACACTCATCAGCAGCATGGTCCTGATCTATCTCTATCTTCAGGGCCGTTCTCCATATCACTGCACCATAAAGGATAATTGATTGAACTACAGTAAACAGTATTTTCCTTATGTTTGCAATCGAGGGCCCCGGATATTCTGCTTATACTGCCGACAGCTTTTCCTTTTTTTCTTAGCAAGGTTCCTAACGTACTGGATCATTCTCATATTCATGTCTTTTTATGTCTAGATATCGAGTCCTGTTCCTGGAGTTTTATTGTCGTCTTCCTCCTTTACACTTCGCCTCCTGGAAAGACCAGTCCTCCGCTTTTTTTGTTGAGCCGTCCTTAGCCGTTTTGTCCTCAACCATTCTATCACACCTCTCATGACTTGATTCGACGTATCCTTTGGATATCCGATAACCGTTACAGTACGTGGTGCTGGGATTCTAAGATTACCATCATAGTAAATGTTCCACAACGTTGGTCCGAGTGTTAACTCCTGTGACACCTCACACATTATCATCATTTTTCTATTGTTTCCAAAGGATAACCATCTTTCTTCCAGGTAGCTTGTTATTGTTTTATACTGATAAGGAGCCAATCAATCAATCAATAAACATTTATTCAATCTTTGTAGAATATTAATGTCCTACTCCATAGTTGCTTAAGCTATACATATATACATTGTGTGTTTAGTGCTCCGGCGCCATTGGAGCAGCACTGAGCCAGACAGCCCTGCATATAAACTAACCCCTTATTCCAAGGGTTGGTCGATGTTCCGACCTTAAGACTATGTTTGGTAACTTGCAAGTTGGATAATATTCTTTGGGACAATGTCCCTTCAATAACGCTTTCAGTGTTACGCGCAAACTAGTGGAAGGTTTTCAGGTTTCCGGTATAGTGGTTGCGTGTTAGTCTTGTGGCGAAAACTAGGTAAAAAAACTCCACTTCTCGTTTCTTTGGTACATGCGCTCATTCATACGTCATTCACTCTCTCATCCATTCATAACATGTAAAAGTTTAGTGGGGTTTGCTATAATCAGCAGCACCCTGGTGAGGGAAATACTGCATCATGTAACTGTGAATCGCAATCCACAATTCGCCACAGGGTATAGGGAGCACAGCGCACTGCCGCGTGCGTGGAATGACTGTAATCTGAGCCGGTTTGTCCCAAAAACATTTAACCTAAAGAGACCCGACAACTCATTCATAAAAATCCGAAATCTTGCAAAAATATCAACAAAACGATTGTCCCGCCTCCTTATATTTTTATGTATCGTGTACAAACTTTTGTCAAGCTTCGTCCCCACTACTAAATGTAGTATTGCCCGCCCCCGCCTGAACGAAAGCAAGGACAGTTCATAGACGTAGACTTTGAAAATGTAAGTCCATCATAATAATAATTTCAATAAAGTAAATACGTTTAATTTGAAATGATGGTATTTATTCGGGTGCATTATTAAAAATATATTTATGTTTTATTTATTATGTGTGGGTTAGATTGAGTTAGTTTGGGTTAGATATGGGTTCTGAAGGTTAGTTAACCCAAAATAGTTATTTTACTGTGTCACGAAATTTTTCCGTGTCCTTGCAAAACCACTGCCATGAAACCAAATAAGTATTCACTTCATAAATGATTTAATAGAGGTTGGTAAATGACTGCAAACATATCAGATTATCCATTAATATCACATACATAGGTAAGTATTATAAAATATTAATTAATCACATCACAAAATGGTGCCCACTGTACTACTGTGTTTCATTTACTTTTACTTACTTGTGGAAACTCAGGTTCGGATGATAATAGCTGGAGATTTTGCATACCTCACACCGCAAGACCATCGTTACTTTGATATAAAGTTTATAAAAAATATTTATAGGAAATCACTCACGAAATACAAAAAAGCTACACGTCGCGTCGCACAAATTCAGGCTTTAAAACGTCCATTTGAAACCCAACAAAACTGGGCGAAGAGTGCTATTTTGCGCGCTTTTTAATGAAAAACATTAATTTATTCAAGTCGGGATCAAAAGTTGGACGGACATCTTGTCACTTTTGACGTCTGTATTGTTAGGAATCCCATTCAAAATGGTGTCGAGACTTTTGCTAGTGAGCTTTGACATTGCACAATTTTGTTAATATCATAGCAACCAGTAATCAAAAATAGTGTCGAAAAGAGCTTCTTTTCGACACTACTTTGCGTATCGAAAAGACTTCTTTATGATACCAAAATAGAAATAGAATAGAAATAGTCCTGAAAATAAGACTCTTCACACGAATGAGACAGTACGACTGCTACATACAGGGTGCCCCACTGGGAGTGTGGTAGAAAATTACATGTTATATGGGAAACATTTTTATTATTGATTTATCAGAAAATTTTATTCCTAATCTACGTGAGTAAGAGATTCTCGCTAAACTATAACTAGGGGCACAGTCCTAAAATGGGGCCACAGGTGTGGGGTCCCTATTTTCCAAATATTTTGAAAAAGAGGCTTCGAGGGCGAAGCCCTAAAATGGGGCCCCGGGGGGCGAAACCCTAGAATGGGGCCTATGGTACGGGAGTCCCATTTTGTACAGATTTAGCAATGGAGCCCCCGGGGGCGAAGCCCTAAAATGGGGCCCCAAGTCTTAAAAGGGGGCCCCTGGTATAAGAGTTCCATTTTCTACAGTTTTGCAAAAAGGAGCTCCTATTTTCAGGGCAGTCGTAGAAAAAAGTATATTCAACTTACATTTGCAATGAATGGTCATTGCATAATATACTATTCAGCAGCTAATAATGAAATAAAATTTCCAAAAACTTATTTCCTGAATAATTTCAAATTTGAACACGAAATTTATGAGATACCAAAAATACGCAATTTTATCCCGATTTAAACGTTTTTGTGACACATAGGGTTTTTCTGCTCTCAATGGTTAAACGAAAAATTAAATCATACCACTGCTAGACTAAAAATAAATTGCTTATCATTATTTTTGAGACAAATAATGGTTAATGACATGTTCAAAAAGTAGCTTAATAACTATTTTCTTCTATTAAATACCTATTAAAAATATATTTTCATTTCATTATAAATGCTACTATCACTGAAAAAAATCTCCTAAATAAACTGGTATATCTAGAAAAAAAGATTAAATCTAGAGTATTGGCAATTGTAATTGGTTTATTTAGATTTGCTAAACCAGTAAATTGTTAGGGTATTTCTATAAAGCTATTGTATTAATAAGTACCCGTATTAGGTAGGTATATAATATAATTAAAGTAGATAAACATATTTACTGCAGTGCCTTCACTGGTTTTGGAACGTTACCAAGGTAGTATACTTCGAATGGGGAAGAGCCGTCGGTCGTCGACCTCCAATGCTCTCAATCTATTGGTGCAGTTACTTTACTACGTGCATACTATAAATATTTTGGGGGTAAAACAAGGAGGAACCAAGGGAAGCGGCATTGCCAGATTGACATGTAAGAACTTCAGAACCGGTTTTTGATGAATCAAAAATGGGGAAAATAAGTATTTAGTGTTATAATTTAATATGAAAAAAGTATGTACAGTAACTCGTAAACTTAAAATTTAGCAACTCTATATCTATCGACCATAGAATGTACCTCAATGTTGGGGGAAAACAAAGAACCATTTGTCCCGTCTCTTCAGGTTAAATGTCTTTGGTTTGTCCATCCTTTATACGAGAGGTGGTGGTCTAGAGAGTATATCCGGCAGGCTCCACCCACTGCCATTTATGGGCGGAGTCCGCCACATATACCCAGGCTTAGCATCGTACGAGTATCATTGTGCGTTTCTGCACTCCTGATAATCTACGTTTATGGTTAGTGGTAGAGGTGACTTTAGGGATGGCTACATCTCTCGGGAATCTGTTATATATGTACAAATATGCTATTTACAAATTTACAGTTTAATTTTTAATGTTTGATATTTACAATTATATACATTACTGATTTTGGGGGAGCCCGGGTGCTAAAAAGTAAATTGTTGTGCCCCGATGTATTGGGCCATGGGGTGGTCGGTGATCTGGGTCGTAGCGTTCGTCGGCTATATGGGCTGTTTCTGGCGAACCACGCACCCCCACATCGTAGAATCTGCATAAGGAGCCATTTTTCTCTTTTAAGCAGCAAAGTAGTAGATTGATTGCCGATGCTGATAGTTCATAGCCGAGCGTAGAGAGTATAGGCTGAACGTTTTCACTTCCCAACTATCAGCTAAGAATCCCTTTCCTGCTTCTAGGCAGGAAAAAGGATTCTTTGCTGATAGTTACTTATCTGCAAAATAAGTATTTTGCTATCAATCGGTGAAAATAGTATATTATTTTATATGGAGGAAAAGTAATTTTTCCTCCAAATAAAATATGCTGTTTTTTCTTCAAATGTCGACAAATTAATGCAAAAAGTCTCTTTTTAATAGTAATAATAATTATTATTAAAGGTAAGTGGGTTCGCAAGGCGGCTTAGACCGGTGCGGTGTCGGTGAATAGGCTCAGGTTGTTGCTATAGTAATGTAACATAAAGCTGTCAGTGGACACTGTCAACAATAATTATATTTTTAAAATTGCGTTTTCGATTGCGTTTTAATTCCGTATTGATAAGCAGTTATTGAGTAAGTTCGATTAAATAATAACCAATTTGTTCCTAAATTAGTGATTTTTAGAAATGCAGTCACACATTGAGTGATAAATACAAATTTTAGTTTAATAACTCTTGAGTTGTTGACGCTTATTTTGATGTTTGTTTGTATTGTATCTATGTTGCTATGATAACACTTTTTTCTACGACTGCTATGAAAAGTGTCTAAAAACGCACGTCAAACAGGATCTGAAAATGACTAATTTCACATGATGTATGATACTACTGTGTGAAATTTTTTCACATAGGTTGAGTATGGTTTGGCCAAAATGAGCACGATTGTCATAAAAATTTGAATCAAGTAGGTCGTGATTTTCGGTTGCCTGATTACACTTATTTTAATTTCAACCTGTCAAAAGTATTGTTAGAAAAAATTATCTTTTGCTGTGTAAAAATGGAGACTGATAGTGAATTTGAATGTACACCGCCAGAAATAAAAGAGAAAGCTACAAGCGTCTCGCTAAATCTTTTGCCGGAAACTTCAAGATACAGGTACGAGACCACATACCAAAAATTTCAGGGGTGGAAAGCAAGAAACAATGTTAAGTCCTCTTCAGAAAATGTACTGCTAGTATATTTTGAAGAACTATCGAGGAAATATAAAGCATCCACGTTGTGGTCGATATTTTCCATGCTAAAAGCTACCATAAAAATAAAGCACAATATTAATATTACCGATTATATGAAACTACAGTCGTTCCTAAAACGAAAATCAGAAAAATATACACCAAAGAAGTCCAAAATTCTAACGGAGGAGGATTTTTCACAATTTTTGAATACAGCACCGGATCAGCAATACCTGCTAATAACAGTACGTACTGAAAGCAAACTCTACAGTACAAAAAAATGTTCTCACCCGTAAACTTGCTAAATGTTTTTAATTAACACATTTAATATTTTAGGCTGCAGTTGCTATTGGTCTGGCAGGAGCTTGTAGACGTGACGAATTACATAAATTATCAGTCAATAACATGGAAGTTTTAAATTCGGCTATGTTGATCAAATTAACAAGTACAAAAAATAATATGCCCCGATCATTTACTCTAACTGGAAACTTCTAGAATATATGTAAAAGGTATGCCCATCTCAGACCCACCAATATATCCGAAAACAGATTTTTCTTAAATTATCAAAATGGAAAATGCACTAGGCAAGTCGCATGGCTACAGAAATAGCCAGTTTTTTGAAACTGCCTAATCCGAGCGAATATACAGGCCATTGTTTTCGGCGCTCATCGGCAACAATACTTGTTAATGCTGGTGAGGATTTACTTATACTTAAACGCCATGGGGGATGGCGTTCTAGTGGAGTGGCAGTAGGATACGTAGACGTTTCAATTGCAAATAAACTCAAAATTGCAAACAAAATTGTGAAATCTGTAAGCCAAATTTCGACGTCCTTATCACAACATGAAATACAAGAATCAGAAACTTACCCGCCGACACCGTTTCCTTCATGTTCACGAAACATAACCGAAAATATAACATACACGAATTCGATTGAAAGACAAAATATACCAGCACACAGTTTCCAAAACTGCACAAATATAACAATTAACTATAACTTTAAATAGAGCTATGTAACTTTATATTTTGTTTTATTAATGTAAAGATAATTTGTTATTTAAATAATAATTATAACACTTTATTGTAACTGAATAAATTATTTGATGTATTTAATTGTTTAAATCCAGCCTAATTATGAATTGTAATTTTATTGCTAAAGTTAACATCTTGCAATTTTCCTAACATATATCAACAACGTCTCTTCGGCTTATACTAAAACTAATACACATAAGCCTTTTGTATGTTTCTCGGTACTATTGGCAAAATTTAACTGTTCCTTGGACTTTAGTAGCTTAATATTATACCATAACAAGTAACACACTACATACTGTCTGTCTAGAGTTTCGAGCTATTACTAAAGTCATAGGAAGTACTGAATTTTAAATAATATTTTGTGGTGTAATAGGGTCAACCTATATTCTTTTGTAATTTTTTATTTGTTAATAGAATACATACTAAACCTATATATCTTGACGGAGGCTACTACCCTTAAAATCCTTAACTTAAAACATGATTTTTTAAGTAAAAAGTAGTGTTCTCTGTTACTAAAACCATGAACAGTGTAGTTTTTAAACATTTGTTCGTTTTACTAATAATAATAAAGGTAACTTATTCCGTAAACTTTAGTAACATGATATTTACCGTAAGACATTACTTATATTACTAACTTATTTTTTTAAAAAGATTGTTCTACTAAAGTTACAGGAACAAACATATTATTTAAAATTATCTATTTTGTGATATATTATCAGATCACATATGCCTATGTCTTTTGTAGAGTTACCTTAAACTTTAGTAATATGGTTTGCTCAAAGTAGGGTTTTAACATTAATATGCTTTCTATTCAATCGCCACTAATCTTACTACAATAATTTAAGTAAATATATTTTTTATTACATTTTATATTATCATATGAAAATATTATTAAATAATAATATTATAAGTTTGAACCATAATTTTACTCACGAATTCTAGAAGGCTGTGGCAGCAACTATTACTCGTAAGCAAACTGTCAAAACAATAATTCATGCAAAAGGTTGTCACAAATTTCTATATTTACAATGAACAATATTTACAAAAGTATTCCTTGTGTAAATTTTGCGAAAGTGTCGAAGAAATAGATAAACAACACAGTAACATGCCACTTTTAAAATATTTAGTAAAGAACGCTGGTATAGATCTATTGAGAAATAACCTGTTTAAAAAGATACAAGAAACTCTTGTTTTTATGCAACCATCGGTAAACCGCGTGAGGAATACAAAAAGAAATAAAATAGTATCCAAGTACTATTTGTACGTTCTTAAACATCGAAATTTTATGGTCAGTACTAGCAAAGTTCCGAGTCCTACCTATTCGCCTATGAAACGAGAAGATGTGTTCCAAGAATACCATAAAATACTTAATGTTTTATTAAAAACACAATAAGGAATATGTCTGTTGTTTTTTAATTATTTGTTGAATTTATTTAATAAAATTCCTTATTTAGAAAACGATGCAATAAGTGTGCTTTTTTTAAAATAATTCATAAACAATTCGTTAATGTCAACCTCGTTAGTGTCAACCAGTCAAAAATATTTTATTTTCTGTCATTTACTTTTGACATAAGCGTGTGAAAACTTTTCACACGGCGTATGAAAAATTTTCACACAGTCGTGTCAAAAGTTAGAAGATTAAAAATAATAAAAATCGCATAATAATCCTTATTTTCTGCAGCCGTAGAAAAAGTATCGTGTGCAACACGTTTGAAACTGACTCTTCCCACACTCGTATGACTTGTAGCACTCGCCTACGGCTCGTGCACAAACCTCATACTCGTGTGCAAAGAGTCTTTTTCAAAACTTGTTGCACAATATACTATTACCTCCGCCGGCGGAAAAGTGAAAAGTAAAGCTCCGGCGGAGGAAAAATTAAACTTCACTGCCGCCTACACAGTCGAGTAATGACGGATTTACTGACGTTTGAAGAAAAAAATGGTTTAAATTATATAATATAATGATAAAATAACTACATTGCACAAGGTTATATGGAGGCCAATAAATCCCAGTTTTATTTGAAGACTCAATGAAAAGAGTTAATTAAAGAACACCGTGTTGAAGAGCTGTAATCTAAACTAATACTTTTTCTTGAATATCCTTTGTGTATATTCGAATTCTCTTATACCAATATATTTCGCATACACTATCCATCTAATTTTAATTTGTTTGGGAGACAATAAGATTTGGGTAATATAAAAACCTTTTTAAATAGAGTTGCGTCTTTTAAACAAAATATAAGTTGGTTGCCAGTCCATAATACAATCTTTAATTAAGTCTATGCTGATGTTTTCTGGGGTTATACGGATGCTAAAAAATATATGAATATAGTGAGTTGACAACCGTTTCCCCACCATTAAATTTACTTATTAAGTCGAGAACCATGCCCAACTACCTTTTTTGGATACTTTAGTGATTAGGAAACGATAATAACACACAAGAATTTGATATTTATAGAAAAAGTACTGCCACTAACCGATATATTCCTAATGGCCCCTTCCACGCACTGCGACCAACAGAAAATGGCCAGCTTTCATTTTTTAGTACACGGCATGGTTAACTTTCCTCTCGGCAGAGAAAGATTTAATAATAAAAAGGAGACAATTAAGAATATAGCGAAAGTTATTGGCTTCAATACTAACTTAATAAATAGACTAATTAATAGGCATTTGTTTAGAAAGACCATTTGTGATTCCACTTTTTTGGTTAATCAGGATGGAAATACAAAATATTTCCCGATAATATATAATCTTTACCGTACTAGAGGACTCCAAAAAGTTTTTAAGGAAGTAGGCTTAAAATTAGTATACCAAACTCAGTTTAACATTAAGAAATTATTAGGTGATCCAAAGGACAAAATTGAAATATTGGAAAGAAATGGAATTTATGAAATTGGATGCAAGGATTGTAATCAAAAATATGTTGGGCAAACTAGAAGATCTATCCAAACTAGGTTCAAAGAACACATAGCTCATTTAAAGTATGGTAGAACTGAAAAATCAAGTGTTGCCGAGAATGCTTTTGATAATAATCATAGAATAACAATAAAATTTTTTAAATTAATTCATAATATAACTGATAGGAGATTATTAGACGCATATGAAACTATGGAAGTTGTTAAATGTAAGAATAGTTTAAATAGAGCTAGAGGGCCTATTCCATTCATTGTATTGGTTGATCGAGCGTGACTAGTGGGGTTCCAGGGTTGGTTCATTTCGGTTCCGCTTGATTAAGCAAACAGTATAAAAGAGGGTAGATTTTAAGTTTAGTTTTAATCATCTCTTGATGATGCTAACATGCACACAAAAAAAGGATATCTCATTTTAAAAATATAATACTCAATTAGAATAAATCTTAGCTTTGTATATACGCAAAGATATATATATTTAAATTGAGTATTTTAAATAATAGAGTGAATACTGCATAATTCTCTTGCCGATTAATTTATTTTACAGAACAAGAATCAAAATATTAGATTTAATTATTTTATATTATTATAGTTAAGAATCACATGATCGTTGTTTCTAGATATCGAATCATTTGAAACGAAAATAAATTATTTCTCAAAAGAAGAAATGCTATTTATGGTTAAAGAAAACATATTCTACAATTAAAATTGTATTTACTTTGCTTGAACAGCTTCAAGATCAAAATAATAAACCTTTTTTTTCATCTATGTATATAAATCCTCTCTTTGAGTAACTTATTTCTCAAAATGAATTTTAGGGAATGTTTGATAAAAAATACTGACGTATTGAAATAATAAACATTTTTACACAATACAAACAAATATTTTTCTACATTTAAGAATTCATTATTCTCTAAATCAAAATGATTTTATTAATTTAAAAATATAAGTTAATATGAATGAGAAATGCAATATATTAAATTCTTCTTTCTTCTGTTCGGTTTAAGAATATTAAAAATCTCAAAATAAAACAAAAAAATATCTCTGATGAAGTTTATTTCTATACACTGGAAAAATAAGTAAGTATACAAACTATATAAAAATATTATCTTAGAACAACCAAGGTCTACAGGATGTATTTTTTCCGTTAATTCTAGAACTAAAGTACCTACATATTATTAATATTTGCGTGCATGGCTTTCGTTTTTTCATGCAGCTTTATAGAAATCTAAAGATATGAGTTTCTCAGTATACTGTGACCAATATCTAGTAAACGGCCATAGTACACTTTAGCAAAACTTACAGGGTGTTACTTTTTTTCGGGTCGTAGTAAAAATTTTCGGGAGTAAAGCGATCACGATCCGGAACAAAGTAAATTTTGCTAAAAGAAATTATTTTGGCCATTTTAGCTTACTATCTGCCAAATCTGAGATATACCTCTAGAAATGTACGAGGTGCATGAAAAAAACTGTAAAAAATAAGGCCTTACGCACACATGTTTATATGAATTTTTAATCCTAAAAAGAGTCAAAAAAATATATCCTGCATTTTTAACCATAGGTTAATTTAGACAAAATTGAAAAAAACAATTACAGGCCACTGACATTGTTTTAAATTACCAAGGAATCTACGTTTAGAAATATGATAGTTTAAAAAAGGAAACTGAATGAATCAAAAAATTTAACTTAGAGAAACACTTTTTGCACATTTTTTACATCGTTTGAGACTAACTCTCCGTTTGACCAACATCACAAGACATCCTTTTTTTATTCATTTCCGGCTTAATTGGAACTTACAATGCTTCAAACGATAAATTAAAAAGAAAGAGAAACTAAGACAGGAATGTGCAAAACGTTTTTTGTTAGTTTAGCTGTTTAGATTCTACAGCCTGCCAATTTCTATAAAATATCAGGGATATACTCACATTTAAAACAATTTAAACAATCAGTTATATGATCTACCAAGAAAAATTCTGAACACATATTATGCTACAACTTGTATTTTAAAAATATTTTCAGTTTTCTTTAGGATGAGTTAAATAGGATGTATGTACAATATATATTAGAGAATGTTAACAAAAACCAGTAAGTATAAATACCTAAGGCCCATTTTCACAATGTGTGGATAGCAAAAAGACTAAAACGTCTAAAACAAATGGCCCAAGTAACAATAACAAATAAAAGTTAGTATGCTACGACCAATAACTAATACTTAGCTAAAATAACTCCGAGGTAGGTATTTTTCTATTTCTTGGGAAGTTAAAAACGGCTTTGAACTCTTCGTTCGGGCAAAGATCTATACATACAGTTCGAGCAATATGAGATCAAAAAACACACTAGGGCTGTGTGAAGTTTGTATTCTCTATCATTAATTCTTCGACTTCTTTTAGCTACGTGAATACGACATCACAATTTTGTGGCTTTTGGCGGCCATTTTTGTTCTTCATGGCGTCGGATTTATATATTTGTTTTCTAGTTTTGTGTAATTCGTTTTTTCCCGAATACCAAAATGACGAAATTGTAAGTATTCGGACCATTAGATTTGTCTGACGTAAAAATCAATCAATCCGTCATGATAGACGATCTTTATCGGTCGATGGTCCTGGACAGCACACGCACTTGCACTCACAGCACCCCTAGCAACCTTATCGATCAACTAACTAAACTAGGTTATATTGCCGGCCATCTAGAAAATATGTGGGGAGAGGTACAATCAGATTCCCGGATCCTTGAGTCAAGATAAATAAAAAGATATTGATATTTAATTTTAGTAAACATATTTAATTTTTTATTTGATTTGTGCTACGATATATGTTTAGACAGAAACCTAGTAGTTTCAAAATATGCATGAGATATTCTCACTTTAAGAAACATACGTTCTAATTCCCCGATTATTTTTATTTGAAGAATATTGCCATCTTATACTAAATAATGTGGACCGAGGATTTATTTTAAACGGAGAAAATAATATTCTTAAATTAGTTTTTTATTTTTCTTGGTCAAAACTTAATAAAGTTCATTGAAATATTTTGGAATCTTGAATAAAATATGTAGCTTATTTTGAAGGTAAATCTATATTCATCTTTGATTAAGATTGCTCGAAATTCTAAACAAAAATATGTTTTTAAATCAAGAAAATATTTTGAAAAATTCATATTTTGCTTTTAAGAAAATGCATTTATTCATACGAAATATATTTTTCAAAAGGAAGTATCTGTTGAATTAAATTTAGTAAAAAAAGTTGAGAAAATGTGTATACATAAATGGAGTATACCTTTTTTTGTGTGTGGTTAGCGAAACGCAGCGCAAAAATTCGGTTTTGGTATTGTGGATAAAACTCCGTTTCAGTGTATTTTGCCAAAGGTTCCAGACACCAACATAGAATATAGTGAGCATTAATGAATGATTTACATATGATATCCAAAGAGCATGACGGCAACAAATCAAGTACCTACCTTCTTCTGGGAGCCCTTTACCGAAATTTATCGTTAAGTCTTGTGAGTCTGTGGTTCCAGCAAGGTTGAATTCTGAGTTTAGCCTTCCGTTTAGACCAAACAGTTCTTCTAATTCTAGAATACAGTATCCGATTAGATTCTAAACTTTCGAGGTAAAACTTGCTTGGTTTTAAGAATAAATTCTTCCGAATAAACGTAGTCAAGTTCATTCGTAAGGAAGGCGCGATAAAAATAGATAAAATTGGCGATCGGTAGGAAAGGTGGGTCGGAATTTTAATTTCAACTTGTTATGGTAAGAAGAGGGGGTCTTTCTAATAATTATTTATCGACATATTCATAAAGACCTATTTTAATGGGTTGTACGTACATCTGCCGTTCGTCTATCAGCTGTTACTTGTTTGTTATTGAGTTAGTACCATAGTTCTGTAGAGTTCGAGTTTATTAATTGAAATTTTATGGTTTGCGTATTGACATAGTTCACGATAAAATATTACTCTAGGCAATATGAATTTTAATTAATAATAGCGATGAGAATGTAAATTACGCTTTCAGGGAAACAAATATTGGCCTTAAATAGATATTTTTTCTCAGTGTGTTTACAGCCAGTTGTTTAAAAAGAAAACAGAAGTTAGTAAAAATATCATATTTATTAACTCTATTTTTCCATATTTTTATGTTTCTGTAATGCAATTCAATGCAAAATGACTTAATATTCTGAAGTCAGTGGTTAATTATTTATGGAGAAATGATTCTTAAGACATATCTCTAAAGGTGTGGTGGCAGTATATTATTGACCTTTCTAATATGATGGTATGCAAAATATTCCAGATAGAACCATTTCTTTTTTTATTTTGTAATAATGTTGGGTTTTTGTGTCCAAGAAATATCTTCCCAGTGGCGGCTCGTGAGTTTATAAAGTGGGAGGGCGCAGGAGGAGAAGGAATATTAGCGTTTGAAACAAAAAGCCCGCCGCCGCCGGAGGCTTACACATGGTGCCATGCCCAATTTTTACCCAAAGGGCAGTAAAAAACAAGGAATCGCCGCCCTCTTGAATGACAATTGTTGCGCACTTAAAGAAATTAATAAGTAGGTACTTACCGATTGCATAAGAGTAAATCATTAAAACAGTTTGTTGTAACTACAAAAATATATCAGTTTGATTGCAAAAAAGGGTTATTGTACATATTTTTGTCGGTGGTTAACACCTCGACCTCTTTTTCTAGTTTTTAAAGTGATATTCCATTCGCCTGTTTTTGGCCGATATAAATTTTTTAATAGCTTTTTCATCGCACACCCACTTTCATTTTATGTTTATAAAAACGCCAAGAAAAAGAAAAACGCCATTTGACACTGTGTTGAAGTATCGGTGGTGTCCAAAGACATATAAAAATGTCTTTGGTGGTGCCCTCAGACATTACTGCAAGAAATGAACTGTTTTAAATTTCTTGAAAATTGTGTTCTCTACATACTTTAAATTGCAACAAACAACACTTAGTTGTTTATCTAAAACCGAATCAATCTTTCTACTATAATCTACTAGTTCTAAAAACACCCCTCTGTTAACCGAATCACTCTTTTCATTATGTTCAAGAAGAGGAAGGTTACGTGTCCCACATAATTTTAATGTGTATAATCATTGTTTAATATAAACATTATAACAATGGTATAATTTTTGAAACAACCAGCCGATTTTGCTTAACTGTTTCATTACGAATATTTATTTGTTCTGCATAACCCTTACTTAAACAAGACGCAATATTTACATTTCCTAATAACTAAAAACTCACCAATTATGTTTATGCTTTGGAGAATATTGGTGTTTTTTTTTAATTTGGAGGATTGTTTTTTTTTTAATATATTTCACAATCACACAAAATAATTTGCGGTAAATTTCCATTAAACACTAAACAAAAATAAAATGGTTCAAAGTATTCGAAATTATCTACTTAGTTTATCATATAACACATTCACTTATCCACAAATTTCTCGATAAAACTGATGCTTAATTAACTAAGTTTAATTTAGAGAAACGCATCGACACTATATTATTTCTCTAGTGGCAAAATTTCAATCATAACTCGAGTCAAAAAAAAATAATAATAATCTAAAAAACTCACCTCGGCTCTCTAAAACGATGGACTCGAGTAAACCGTTGTGTCACGGCTAGCAACCATCCAAATGTTTTTGTGCTACCCTATAGAACTAGCCTTGTCGCGTCTACTTCCGAGTTATCGCCGGCCGCGAAGATTCAGGAACTGTGGAATTCTCCCGATGCCTGGTCGAGAATAATATAGAGAGGCCTCGCTTCGTCCGGAATCGCGATATATTTTAGATTGTATATAACTAGCCTGGCAAAGCGCGTGTGGAGTTAGTTAATCAGTAAGTGTTGAACTGTAAAGGGCTATTAGTTGTAAATTTATAAGAGTACTTAGTGTGTTTAGTCACCGAACATTAGATGTTCGGTGGTTTAATTGTATAGAGTGATAAAGAACAAAGAGAGTATTATTGTAAAATAGTAAGAGTTGTGATTTCGTTCAGAACCCACGGGAAAAACGTAACATTTGGTGTCAGAAGTGGGATTGTGAAGGGTACGTCAACGAGATCGTTTTGATTGGTGGATTCTCTGAACGTTTTATAACATCCTATGATCAATACAAGGCAACAAACGGCCGAAATGGAGCAAATAATTAAAATGTTGGCCGATTTCATGGAAAATTTAAATACTGAGAGGCAAACAGAACAGAACCGGCTTCAGAACATTTTTCAAGATCAAGAAGAGGAAAATCATGCGGAAAAGGCAAGCAAAACAGGCCGGCTTCAGAAAATTTTACAAGATCAAGAAGATAAAAGGCAAATAGAACAGGATCAACTTCAGAAATGGATGCTGGATGCAATTGTAGGAGAGCAAAGAAAATTACAGAAAATATTGGACGGACAAAATGAGAAGTTTGAAAAAGAAGTAGGAGACGTACGAAAGAAAATGAAGAATCTACAGGCAAAAGTTACCAGACTAAAAAATCAAGGACCCACCAAGAGGGTATTCGCCACAGGACATATCAAACCTCCAACGTATGACGGTCAAACATCCCGGACAATGTATAGAAGACAATTTGAAACCGCTGCTGTTGCGGACGGTTGGAATAACGAAAAAATGGCTACATCACTAATGGTACCGCTTCGTGGATCTGCCCTGGAACTACTACAGACCATTCCCATCAGCCAACAGGAGAAATATGACGTACTTGTAGCTGCCCTGGAGAGACGATTGGGAGACCAACACAGAAGACCACTGTATCAGGCACAAGTAAAGTCCCGACATCAGAAGCCTGGTGAAAACCTGCAAGAGTTTGAGGCAGACGTTAGACGTCTCATTCAATTGGCCTACCCGGGAGCAACAGAAGAATTTCAAGAGGAACTTGCTGCTGAATATTTCGTGGACGGTATCAGAGATCCAGAAACTCAGAAGATGCTACGTCTAGGCAAATTTGATAGCAGCCGTGAAGTTTTGGCTAGAGCCCTAGAAATCGAGGCGGTCTGTCACATCTCTCAGCCAACAATCAGGGCTGTATCAATCCAGGAAACAGGCGAACAATTGTGAATTAACTGAGATGGGCGGTATTTTGAAGAAATTAACCGAAATTCTTCAGGCCACGGGGAGATTCCTGGAGCCACTAGAAGTTAGACCATGTAACCGAAATGGTATAAATCAGTGCTATAGATGTGGCAAGACTTGACATTTCAAAAGGGACTGCCGAGTACAGAGATTCCGGGAGCCATTAGAAGTTAGACCATGTAACTAAAATGCTATAAATCAATGCTATATATGTGGCAGGACTGGACACTTCAAACGGGACTGTCGAGTACAAAGATTCCGGGAACCACTAGAAGATAGGCCACGTAACCGAAATGTTACAAATCAGTGCTATATATGTGGCAGGACTGGGCATTTCAAGAGAGACTGTCGAGTACAACTACGGGCTACATCTCCATCCAGAGATGCCAGCAGTTCCAAGTCAAGTCAGGAAGAGTTAAAACAATATAACTTTAAGGCTAGGCACAGGGAGGGAAGATGGCATAATAATACAGATGCTTTATCCAGGAGGTCATGTGAGGATAATTATAAACATTGCCAAACGAGAAGGAATCCCTCTCATTAGGCAAATCAAATTTAGAGTTGATCAGCAGTAGACCACAGAGCAACTTAGAAAAGATCAGCTTGAGGATAGTGAAATAGCACTACTGCTAAAAGCCAAGGAAGAACGTCAACCAAGACCAAGCTTGAGAGATATTTCAACTAAGGGATTTACTTTTAAATCCCTGTGGGCTCAGTGGGACTCCCTGGAAGTTGAAAATAGACTGCTTAAACGAGCCTGGGAAAGCGCCGTTAGTGGTACCAAGAAAGAGGGTATCGGAAGTTCCGGAAGAAGTTCATAATGGAAAGTCTGGTGCTGATCTCGGAGTGAACAAAACGATTGACAGTATCCGCGACATATTTTACAGGGTCAACTACTGCCAGGATGTGAAATTATAATGCCGGCAGTGTTCAACCTGTGCTTCAAGTCAAAGACCCCAGCCAAGATCTAGTGGAAACATGAAACAAAATTATGTGTGGGGTTTGAACGTTTTGCCAGTGATCGAATGAAGGCTCGATATGATCTCCAAGCTAACTCTATGGGATTTAAGATGATTTAAGGAAGATCTCCCAAGCTAACGCCAGAATGGGAAGGGCTCTATACAGTCATCAAAAGGATTAATGACGTAGTCTATAGACTTCAATGTAGTCCCAGAAGCAAACTGAAAGTTGTCCACCTCGACAGGCTCAAAGCATATCCCGGACATGAAGTAGCTGATCGGGACGATCAGGTTTAAGAAGGAGGCAATGTCATGGCTCGCAACCATCCGAATGTTTTTGTGCTACCCTATAGAACTAGTCTTGTCGCGCCTACGTATGAATCATCGCCGGCCGCGAAGATTCAGGAACTGTGGAATTCTCGCGATACCTGGTCCAGAATAACATAGAGAAGCCTCGCTTCGCCCGGAGTAATCGCGATAGATTTTAGATTGTATATAAATAGCCAGGCAAAGCGCGTGTGGAGTTAATTAATCATTGAGTGTTGAATTGTAAAGAGCTATTAGTTGTAAAGTTATAAGAGTAGTTTAGTGTGCTTAATTGTATAGAATGATTGTATAGAGCTATTAGTTGTACAGTTATAAGTAGTTTAGTGTGTTTAACTATACAGAATGATAAAGAATAGAGAGAGTATTATTGTAAAATAGTAAAAGTTGTGCTTCCGTCAGAACCCACGGAAAAACGTAACAGTAGTAAACGCAAGTATTGCAAATAATTATTAAATTAAGCTAGAAAATGTGAACCTGAATAGCGCACGGATGGATCTTGTCTTCTCGGATAGGGAAAATACATTTTTCTATTTTGCGTTCAAAATGATTCCATTTCGATACACAAGGGAGTGTCGAAAGAACCTCTTTTCGACACTACGTTTTGTTGACTTGTTGGTATGATATTAACAAAATTGTTCAATGTCAAGGCTCACTAGCAAAAATTTCGATACAGCTTTGAGTGGGATTCCTACTAATACAGACGTCAAAAGTGACGAAATGGCCGCCCAACATTTGAACGCGACTAGAATAAATTAATGTTCGCGTCTACCTACCACAATTTTGACCCTTCACGCATGCGTACGTGCTATTTCATATATTTTTCGAAGTTCTTTTTTCTTGATTTTGGGCATTGCCAGGGGTTAGATTGGGTTAGTTTTGTTTGTTTGCGTGTGAAGTGAAATATTAAAACGATAACACCGAGCTGCTGTCAAATGCGCAGGTCCGAAGGTCGAAAATTTGCTGTAGGTAGACGCGAGTTGTCCAAAATTAATAAGGGGCTGGTAGAATCCAAAACGAGTACTAGATGTCGAGGTAGCATCGATGTAATTGCTCATAACAGGTCAACTCAGAAGACAATAACTTTTCAGATTTTATATACGTGACGGTGAGAGATTTTATGTTTTTAATCAGTAACTATAAACGGTTTTCTTCGCTTATATTTTTAGTAGGTCTTGTTATTTTATGCTTTTTCCATACATATTTTTCTGTACGCACACTATTTCCCATACTGCTACCTAGAAACTGGCTTTTCCATTCTCGAAATAGTTTATCAGATTAAATACCACTGTCTTTTTAAGTAATTGCTAAAATAAACACAATTGCTTACTATTGTTATTATTAATAGAGATTCAGTATATTATTACTTTTATTACTTGATTAATGGTATGTCTGCGTGCAATTTTATTACCCGCATATAGCGTCTACTCGTCCTGGCACCTCGTTCGTGGATGCCCTTGCTTTATGTGGCCCTGCATAACCTTTACCTGATGGGTCGAGGATTATTGCAAAATCTTCGCCTTGATTTGATTGTAAATTATTAGCAAAAAAGATAGTGTTTAGGTTTTTGCTCTTTATTTAGCTTATTTCTAGGGCTGCATCACACGGGCATATATCTTAAAAATAAATAATTAATATAAAACTACTGCTAATTGATCGTGATGTGTCGAATGCCATTGCGTATATAAAATTTGTTGCAAATCGCAGATGATGATAAGATTTTGTTGTACAGTTAGTATGCCATACTTGATTTAATTGCTGTCTATATCCCAGATAGCTGGAATTTAGCAGTTCTTTTACCTTTCCCAAAGATAAATAATTGAAAAAATCATGCAGATCTAAGGTCAATTAGTCAAATGTCCGTGTTGTCGAAAATATGTAGGATACAATCATCATATACATCATATAATACCTACTTTAGAAATAAAAACCTGTTACCCAAATTTCAGTCTGTTTTAGAGCATCGCATAGTAGCACTAGTTGATGGCATCATACATACTATTGATAGAAATGCTGCAACGACCTTGATTCTTCTAGATTCAATGAACTGTATGCTGTAGCGTACAGTTCATTGTCTAGATTGCACTAACTCATTTGACGTACTGCACTGCAACGTGACTTGATTTGTACAAATCTCAAGTATTATAATTTCGGTAGCATGGCAATAATGCTACTGAAGAGTTAGTTATCGAATAGAGAACAACAATATTGTTTATATAAATCATGTACTTGTGTCATAAGTACCTAATGATATTTTGGCGATGATATCTAGGTACTGATCTCGGGTCGTTACTTGATCATCTGATTTGCTTTATGTATCTCTTAATTCACACTCCGCAGTACCTATAATATATTGTATTTGTTTATTTCTAGGGTGACTATATCTGGATCGAACCCGTGGCCAATGGCGAATTCGACGTGGCCATCGGGGCGAAGGTGGTTCAAGCAGAGGGACGTCGCGTCTACGTCAGAGACGATGACGGTCGCGAGCACTGGCTGGCACCGGACAGGCGCATCAAAGCCATGCACGGCACCTCGGCCCACGGTGTTGAGGACATGATCGGTTTGGGGGACCTACACGAAGCGGGCATACTTAGGAACCTACTCATCCGGTACAACGAGAACCTCATTTATGTAAGCATGATTAGTAGCAATATCAAATAATCTAATTTCCCCGGAGATAAGTAAGGAATTGGAACTATAGACACCTTATAAAAGTATCTATTGGTACGAAATATGGTCATAAGAGTTAAACTAATCATCACGATTTTAAATTAGTTCATTATGGTAACAGAGGTGCAACGAATTATTAAAAAATAAATAAATAAATTAAAGATACTTTTAACATTAGAAAAGTATTCAAATCATAAATCTTTTTCTAAAATCAAAATAATTTTGTTAAATATCTGAATACTTTTTTTGATTGTAAATCTTTTGGAAGCGATTTAATCATTTAAATAAATTTTTCGAAATATAATTATCTTGTAAAGTATTTAAATACTCTTTTTTATATGAAAAAGTGGTAAATTTGTTGTTAATCACTCTATAGCGATCAAATGTAGAAGGTAGGTAGAGGCTTGGTAATAGGATTCAGACTCGAAACCACAATGCGACACAAAATTTAAGTATTTTTTAATTTATTATTTTCTTCAAAACATTAAAATAACATGTTGAAATTGAAATTAACAAAAAAAAACGAAATAAAACAAAGAATTTCTGCATGATATTCAACAATAGCGAGTTCAAACCGGTATCTAAATCATCAGCTGCTGAGGCTGTCGATACTCTGAATCAATGCATAAGATATAGACTTAATAAACAATACAATTAATAAAAAAGATCCATTTTAATTTAGTTTCCAATAAAAGAGAGTGAATTTTCTCCTCGATTTTCTCGCGTTGGTCACAATCTATAATCAAGTTCTTCATTGATTGGCGATAATCAAATTCAATTGGGGTCCGATTCTGGAATTATTTAAGTGGTGGGATGAAAAAAAGTTTTTGCAGTCGAATCTCTAAATAATTCGACTACATCTGTTAGAATGATTCTGAAACCCAAAATAGATTTAAATCTTAAATTTTCATATCCAAAAATACAAAGATATTACTGTATAATATAAAATTTCTATTTCTAGAAGTAAAACGTGCCCAGCTAAACTACCGAATCGAAACAAATATTTATTTTTGGTTTTTATTAGTTATATATTTAATGTGGTTGACGTTGTGTATATGTAGTTAACGCCCCTGGAGAGTATATCTTTGTATTATCTTGGGGTTGATAAAGGAATGTAATATATGCAATTCGATATTGGAAACCTTGCAATGGATATAGTTGGAATTATGGTTTCTTTGCGGCGCCAGCGGTTATCTACCCAGTAAAGGTAACAAGGGAAGGTTAAATGGCATTTTAAAAACGAAGTTAGCATAAAAGTAAATAAAATAAAATATATAAATCAAAAGTTTGCAAAAATAATTACCGTGGTTTCGTCAGTAACAAAAAAGAGATTAATCGATATACCTAAGCCTAATGAACATGTTTCAAATAATTATAAAAAGATCATAAATAATAGCACAGAAAGTGTTGCCTTTTTTTCAATCTTAAAATATACCAAATCTAACATATGTCCCAAAAGTTTTGGCACAAAATATTTAACCTAATTTTCTAATTTTTTTGAAATTTTATTTGATATAATTAACAGCTTAGTAAGAAACAAAATTATTGACATTAACCAAGTAAGAAGTCGGGGCTGCTGAACGAGGCCCAATTTCCAGCGAACATCTCATCAAATGCTGCACGAACAAACATTTTCTGGGATTTTCCGAAATTTCTACGTCTTAGTTGTCCTTTGTTTTTTACTCACCATACTCCATCAGACTCCATTATACCTTCTACACTTGTGAATTTTTCCATATCCTTGAGTCGTGCACGAATCCAGGCCAACTAACGTCCACATTAGTGAACATTTCTCTGGCATCACAAGTGGCCTGCACATTTAGAGTAAGATTACCTTTTCTATTAATGTACTCATCTCCATGGCGATTTGGTTTCAGTATTCCTACGGGGGTACAATCAATAAAACCAACTGCTGTCGGAAACCTATACTTGCTGTGCCATAATTATTGTTTGGCTTCCATTAGTTCATTGTTACTAGTTGGAAACTTAATCCATTCGTTTCATTATGGTGTTAACTACTGCAGTCACAGTACAAGATACCATTACTTGACTAACACCAAGTTCTTGACCGATGCCTTTTGGATAGGCATTATTTCATTTTAAGATCGGGCGACAACGCACCTCCCCGATTTTCTTAATTTCTACCCAAAAATCTATTCGTAATCCATTGTACATTTTCTTCTTCGAAACGGTATAATGCTTTAAAATCCGAACAAGTGTTGGTAAGCGGGGCTTGTACTGTTTCACCTCCCTCACATCTACCATACATCTGCCATCACCAAGTCTCTTACTGACCAACACGCAATGAGGAAGTCTGAAAAATTAAACTGATTTTTTTATTTCAAACTATACAACAGTGGAGAAAAATCGATACGTATTTTTTTATTTCCACTAAAGATGATTATTACGAGATCTATGCCAGTTTTTTGTTTTGTATATATAGATATACTAAGCATGGTGCGACGTAACAATTCATGTGCATTGTGACGTCATAAGCACATTTCATTTTTCGACTTATGAAAAGAAGAAAAAAAAGTGCACTTATTTTTCATGAGCTATCGAAATCAGAAATAAAAAACATTGATGAAACTTCCTCATTGTTGGAGGATATCCTTTTCATTTAAGCCAAAAGGGAAAGTTTATGTATAATAATAATAATCCTTCATAGCCAACCAAATCTTTTTACAAGACACAGCAATGCCAAACAGAAAACAGATGCGACCTAATGCTTACTAATCAAAAAACCAAAATAACAATGGATGTTAAATAACAGGAACACCTTAGGTGTATAGCTTGGGGGTTCATACCTACAAAATGGCAACAGATGAAAGTTATATACCTGCCGAAGGTAGGCAGGATACCGGACCAGGCACCAAAGTCATTCAGACCCATCAGCCTATCGACGTTTATGCTGAAAACCCTTGAAAGGTTAATCGATAGATACGTAAGAGATAGTGCTCTAAATTCCAACCCGCTAAGCAATTGTCAATATGCATACCAAGCAGGAAAATCTACGGACTTAGCCCTAGACGATTTGAGTAGGCTGCTATCGAAATCCATAGAGGATAAAGAAATAGCACTAGCCACTTTTCTCGATATAGAACCACGCGTCACCAGATTCGATCGGAGAGCCCTTGAAGGAAGACAAGTCCCAGGAACCAATGAACCATCCGTCAATGGATCGATGCCCGCTTTAAAAATAGGACTATCGTAGCCACCTATGGCGAGGCAATACTTAAAACAGCAGTCGGGAGAGGATGTCCACAAGGAGGAGTATTTCCCCACTACTGTGGGCCATTCTAGTGGATGGTCTAATCCAAAAACTTCGGGCGGAAGGCTTTCACTGGCTGAGCTACGCAGATGAATTGAAGATTGTGGTGCGAGGAAAGTTCACGGGCACCATATCGGAAAGAAGCCAAATAGCCCTTAACATCGTAGACTCCTGGTGCAGAGAAGAACAAATGTCCGTTAATCCACATAAAACAACAGTGGTGACATTCACCAAAAGGAGTGATTTAACAAGGCTAAAGCAAATGAGGCTAGCTGGAGAAGCTCTACCCTTCTCCAAAGAGGCCAAATACGTGAGAGTCATCTTTGACCAAAAACTTATATGGAACACGCACATCAGAAGAGTGGCACTAAAAGCCACAATGGCTCTAGGTATATGTAGAAGAATGTGTGGAAAAACTGAAGATTGAACCCGAAAATTACTCTATGGTCATACACAAGGGTGGTTAGGCCCATATGGAGCAATCGCCTGGTGGCCAAACATCAAGACAGGTAGCGGCGAATAGTAGGCTAAATGGGGTCCAGAGACTAGCTTACCTCTGTGTTACCGGAGCCATGAGCACAACGCGAACAGCAGCGACGGAGGTATTATTAAATCTACCCCCATTCCATGTTCTCATACAAGGCGAAGCCAAATCGGTCCGTTACAGACTAACACAAGGCCAAACACCACTAATAGGAGGACACGGCACGGAAAACAATAAACTATACTGCGAGATTAAGCAGGAGAAAATCCTAGGAATGCCCTCGTTCTGCTCCTCCGCAGTATAGCTTTGAAAAGACAGTTTCAAAGCTATACTGCCTATGGATAAAAGGCCCACTCATAAGGGTAAACATAGTCTGGTATACAGACGGCTCGAAAACCGACCAAGGAATAGGAGCCGGAATCTACGGAGCAAGGACAGAGGCCAAAATCTCGATACCTATGAGTACACTCGCCACAGTATATCAGCGGAAATTACAGCTATCATCCTCTGTATAGAGGAAATGATCAGGAGGAAGGTGACCAACAAGACAGTCATTATCTACTCCGATAGCCAAGCAGCAATCAAAGCAGTATCTTCCAATATAGTAACCTCAAAGTTAGTATTGGACTGTATAAATCTGTTGAAGGAAATGGGAAGGCTTATTAAAAAAAAAATGTGACCTTGGCATGGGTGCCAGGACGCGAAGGCCATGGAGGCAACGAGATGACAGACAAATTAGCACGAGAAGGCTCGTCTCAGCCACTAACAGAACCAGAACCATTTTGCGGAGTCGCAAGGCCCATAGCAGACTTGTTAAGTTATAATCGGATGTCAATAAGAATCATAGTGGGACTACTAAGAGGACACTGCCGACTAAAGAGACATATGAGTCTGCTAGGCCTGGCGGATGAAACCCTGTGTAGGTTCTGCCAGAAAGGGGAGGAGTCGGCGAAACACATTATCTGCCACTGTGAAGAACTTTCGAGGTTGCGCTTCGAAACTGCGGGGACAACCAATCCAGAAGCGTTAAGCTACATCATGGAGCCCCTATCGAGACTTTGGACTATGATCAAGAAGACACGGTTGGATACAATACTCTAAGTACAAGGAGGGTTGCAATAGATCTTACAGGTCGCAGTGACATAAAGGCGATGACGCCTCGTCCACACATATATCTATCTACGTTAAATACATCTTTGTAAGAACAATTTAATGATGAAAACTATTAAAATTTGATGTTTAGATGTTTAAAATAATTAGAAGTTTAAAGGTAAAATTATGTAGCCTATTGCAAACATATGAAAATTGGTTTCTTAAAGTAATGTGTGTGAAAGATAAACTAAATTAAATTAAGTTTAAAATAAATTTAAAATTAAAATCATATACACTTACTATACATGTAAAAATATGGTAACTTCCCTTTTAAACCTGTTTGGGCAAGCAATCTGTTGCAGGTTATTTGGTAATGAGCTATATGCTTTTCCCGCCCTATAGCCAGGACTTGATTCAAAATAGGCGGAGGAGTGCGCAGGGATGCTAAGGACCATCCTGCCCCTGGTAACCACTGCCGTGTCTGACAACAATCTTGCATTTGTTCTACTGTTCGCGCATAGCCCCCAGAAACCCCCCCAAGAGACCAGCCAATATGACTAACGTCAGCATACTGGCACACAAGACCCAAAGAAATAGCCCCACGGAGAATATTCATGGACAGAAGAAAGAGTAACGAACCCAATATGAATGTCAAAATTACTGTTTTGAGAAGCATTACCTCTTTCTCATCACACTAACGGTTTGTCTCCTGTTGGTTAAACAGCGCATTTACTTTTATATGAAGGATATAAGTACAAGGTTTTACTTGATATATTATGAATACAAGCTGAGGCATTTCCTTCATATATTGTGAAAGCTATAAGCATATTCTTTTTAATACGGCTCGATTTGGGATACTCGTATTTTTCTGGCATGTTTACCTGTCTCTTCTAGTTTCCACGAGATAGTGTTCTTTGAAATATAGTTCTAACCGCTAATTTCGTAAGTCTATCTTTTTTTTACTCGTCTTAATAATATTTATGTTCTTTTTTCTCGGGTAAGAATTCTTGGGCTAGACCAGATATCCGTTCGAATTCAGCTGCACGGTAAATGGTTGTGCGATAATTATATTAATTATCAAAAATCCGAACTACTTCAAGCTTAGGGATGAATACTTTTTCGACTTTATAATTTATAAACAAATTTGAAGCATCTAACCACAGCTTATACCGTACGGAATCAGTTATTTAACTCTCCACGTGTTTTGAAGCAATAAAATCCAACCAATAGGAGCATTTTCCTCATATTCTGGGCGTCTGCTACGAGCCGAATTATATGAGGGCGAATACGTTTATTTATGAATAACAGTAGCGGTCTGGTGTCCAGTGTAGTGTTATCTTTTTCTATTACGACAGTTTGCCGAATCGAAGAGACATAAATGGATGCCGCACCTGGTTGAGTCGGAAACTGAACACACCGCACAGCGTTGGACTCTCGAATTTTTGACAAGAAGCAGCAGGTTACGTTCTTAGATTGGATTGTTTGCGTGTTATTATTTGTGCTCGATTATTTATTTATTTAAGCGAGTTAACTCTTTGGACATTTGATCATTAAAGTGTTTTTATTGTTAACCAGGTCATACGTTGTTTTGTCTGCAAAGGGTACAAGAAAGCCAATCCAGCTTCAGGATATTTTAGTTTTCCGAAAGATAAAAGGTTATAAGTAGATGTTTACATTAAGTATTGAGATAGTTCATTCATATCACATTCACACATTGCATGATAAATTAATATTCTACGTCGATAATTGTTTGGCTCCCTTCTGCAGGAAGTTTAACTTTTTAAACTTAAGACATAAATAATTGTAGTTTTGTCTAGCCTCTTAGCATCCCATAATAAAGGCAACCAATTTAGAACCGTCACACTAATATTACAAAGGTTGTATGTAAATTTAATTAGAAATAAGTGGTGAACAATGTCACATATCTATAACTATATAAATGGCTTCGAGTGACGAAATATCAATTTATTAAGGCCGTTTGACGCGATCACATTTTTTAAAATTAAATGCACATTTTTCTCTATACTTATTCTGAAATTTGCAAATGACTGTCAGTTTGACATATTATGTTCGAGCTTCGGGCATATTAGAACAGGAATGCCAGCAACAAACTAACAAACGCACGACTGTCATTTATTTATCTTCGGTTTTCATGACTATTCATAGCACGCTAGACGGAAAAAGTGAGAACTTTCTTTTCCATGTTTTGACATATTAGTGGCATTCACACGGAGACTCAATCACGCATTTTTGGAACGTCCCGCTCCAATCGCGAGTTCGGGGGAGAGGAATGGAGCGTGGCGCGCCAATAGCAAATCGTACCAAAAATTTAAAATTTACTTGAAAATCCAAACGCCACGTTGATCACGCGAGATACAAAACAGTTTTGGTGTTCACACACACGGGATACACCATTGCAGTTTTTAGCTGCGTGAAAGAATGAAGGCTAAAACCGTGTCTATCCCTGCAACGATCTTGGCGCGTCAGGATCCACTCGTATCTCCCGAACTCGCGATTGGAATGGGACGTTCCAAGAATGCGTGATTGAATCTACGTGTGAATGCCGCTATTATATTCGGGCTTCGGGCATATTAAGAACAGGAATGCCAGCAACAAACTAAGAAACGTACGACTGTCATTTATTTATCTTCGGTTTCCATGACCATTCATAGCACACTCGATGGAAAAAGTGAGAATTCTCTTTTCCATGTTCTCGCTAGAGCGCAAAATAAGGATCCACGGCATTCGTCGATTTTGCGATTTCATTAGAATTTAGTAATTAGTTATTTTGCGCGCGGCTGTAGAAAAAATTGATATTCTATGTTCATATCAAAATATTTATATATTTATTTACACTTATAAACACCATATTCATGCTTACC
>MU182322.1:352181-396902 GCA_016904865.1 Pissodes strobi
GGCTCAAGGATGTAAACTGCACAAGTGCAAGTTTAGTGACCCTAATGAAATGTGTACCTAATTTCTTCGATTCTAAACTTGCACTTGTGCAGTTTACATCCTTGAGCCTGGGCCGAAGTGGCTCTATAACAATTCAAACCAAATTCAATCATTTGTGGAGCCAAAGGCAATCAATTCCAGGGTAAGAATGAATCCTCCACAACAATATAGAACATATTTACACCATATTCATGGATATGTATAAATGACTGATCATTCTCGATCACGTTTACCAGATATCTTTTTTTTTATCAATTTCACTTGCATATCATGTTTACTTTAATTTACTAAAAATGTAAACTAAATTAAATCCAGTCCGTCTCTGTTGAGTTCCAGCTGGCCATTAAAACCTAACATTTTTAATGTATGAAGGGCATGCGCGAAAAATGAGGAAAGCATGAAAAAGTCAAATCTGGCTTCATCGATATCAAAGGAGTCGACATGGAGTTAAATAACTGATTCGGTACGGTATAAGCTTTGATCTAACCTTAAAAAATTAGTTGTCAAATTATTCAGGGAAAATAAAAAAAATTTTATATCCAAAGCCAACTTGATATATTAACATTTTCGCTTAATTTGGAGCAATAAAATTGTGTGTCAAAACTTTTGAGATAACTGCACTATTCAGTCTATCTGGAATTTAAATATGAAATTATGAAATTTAAAGCTAGTAGCTTCAAATCGTATGAGCAAGAAACAGGCTTACAACCCGTGTATCCCTTTCCACATCGGCATATACCTTCTGTAAACATTTAGTACCACCTAATTCTGGAGACCATTTTTGTATATAGCCAAATTAAGTACTCCTTACAGTGCTTCGGTTAACTTCGACTGCAAAAACGCAATCTTAGCGATCACTGCATAATATCTAAAGACTGACACTAAACGAAGTTTGCTTGAATAGTGTTTTATTCAGAGTACGCTACCGTACTATAACTATAATTAAATTTTGTCTTTTTTCAGACTTACACAGGCTCAATTCTGGTTGCAGTCAATCCATATCAAATACTTCCCATTTATACTGCTGAGCAAATTAAGTTATACAAGGAAAGAAAAATAGGTGAACTGCCTCCACATATATTTGCAATAGGAGACAATTCTTATGGAAACATGAGAAGGTAAGTGAAATATTTCATTTATTTTTAATACATGGAAGTATAATATATATTAACTTCGAGATAAGAACATTCCTGAAAAATGGATCGATCCATCCGTGGGCCAGTTGATTGCTTCTTATCTTCCCATCCACACTTGATAATTATTATGAAGAAAGTTTCTTAGTGCCAAAATATTAGGATGAGGTGCTTATTGTTGTCTTGTTGCCAAATTATATTTTGCCGAGTTTGAAGTGTTCAATTTCATTTTCCTATAGTTCCAGATTTCACTTTTAAGGTGCCACGGATAAAAACAGGATATTATACCCCAAAATCCGGCACCAAAGTTCTATTGAGGAACATGCTATAAAAACAATTGATTTATCAGGCTTATGGATTTTCATCGGACGAAATATGACAGTTTTTTCTATAATAAACATCGACAGTGGTAAATATCGCGTCATCGTTCCACAAAATTTTATTAAAATAATTTGGATCTTGCTTAAAACTTCCTCTTATAATTTGAACAAATTCATGTCTTCCTCTTGTTTGTTGGCCGTTTAATTATTGAACTGGCCTAATGCTAAAATCGTGGTATCCGTATTAATTTAAAGTAAAGTTCCCTGAACTAGTCCCTACCTTATATCTCTACACAATCTCTAATAGATTTTCTTAGATTTTCCTGAAAATAAAGTAATATAATAAGATCCCTTTCTTCGTTTCTTGGTTTTCTCCTTTCCTTATTTACCTGGGATGCTGTTTCTTGCAATAACTTCCTCGTATTCCTTCAACATTTTCCCTATACTATTCTCGTGTTCTTGTAGGGAGTAGGGATATATTATAATTCCTGAAATAGAGTTCCACGATTGTCAACCTTTCAACAATCGATTAGCTCATTTTGTAAGATATTAGCAGAAAATGAAGATGAATCAGTAAATCAGACTTATGCCATGACATTTGAAAAATAAACCTTTATCTAAATAGGTAAGCAATATTATTATATCGAAAGAGTCATAGTATTTCGTAACTAAAACTTTCATTATTTTGAAAATCGTTAAGTTGATTCATGATAAATTATACAAAAAATATGCAGAATTTAATAGGAAATTGAAAATCATTAAACGAAAGAAAGTTGGCATGAGCCTTGCTTTTTTGAAAAGCCATATACACATTAAAGCAAAAGCGTGTGTCAAATCACATGAAATCAAACAACTTTTGTTTCGAATATTTTTTCCAATTTACAGAAATAATACTGATATTTCCGTTTAAAAAAAAACAATCTATATGTCTTTATTATTCTAAGATTTAAAATTAACGTTTAATTCATTAAATTATAAAATATCTTGCTTACGAACAGTATAATAATAACAGCCTTTGAAATATATATTTACATTAATTATACATTATTACCTTGTTTCGATTATAATCTTTTTGTGCTACTTATCTACTTTAATACTTAATATAAATTGTAGATCTCTGCTTTGTAGTGTATCTGCTGGGGATGTAATAATTAATTCACTGATATTACTTTGATTAGCTATCGTATATTAGGAATTTGGATTTAGAAAGTATCCGTCGTGTGCATTTTTTGGATCTCATAATTCAGGATAATGTTAAATTACAGATTTATAGATAGTTTCTATATTGGGTGTTGCTCAATGATTTTTCAGTCGTCATTTATTTATAAACTAGCCACTCCGCTTAATGGATAAGTGAAAGACTGAGTGAATATTATGAAAGCTGGATATCATCCGCAGCATAATATGATCCTTTACACTCCTACAGCCTTTGCTATATTAGCTGCTTCTGATTAGTGAGTTAACATCACTTTAGAGTACTGTTAACTCTTCACGCATGACATGGCCCTCTGCTCGCTTCGCTTGCTCCACGGCGCAACCAAATAAAACTAACTCAAACTAACCCAAATTTACGAAAGAAAACAAACATAACCTTAAAATAAAATAAAGAAAACATGTATCCCCCGACGGGAACTGAACGCGGACGGTCCGCATTGCAATCACATTTAAGGTGCCACGGATCTTACCACTATAGACCATCTAGTCCTGCTGAAAAAACTGCCTGGACCGTAGGTAAAGTGAAAGTACCTGGCGGAGTGGGGAGTGCCACGAGAGCGGTTGAGCTTGTTAGATGGGACTCTCGACACCGCCGCAGGACCCGAAGTCCTATTTAGGCTTGGAAATCCCTGAATTCCTGCTCAGTACGACGCCGACGTCAAGTATTCCAGGTCCTTAATAAGTAGGCATGGAATAGAACGAAGACAAGTAAATGAAGATGGAAGGATACAGAGAGATAGAGGTTATGATTCCAGGTCCGAAAGGTGCAAGGATAACCAAACTGTTGTCAAGGAGCTGCAAGCAATCGGAAACTTGGTCGGAGTTCTGACGAGTCACTACAGATCCAATAGACATCTGCATCTGCTATGAATTGAAGAGAGGCCACTATGGTCTAATTGTCATACAGGGGAGAAAATCTTATATCACTGGCAGGTCGGGGCAACTCAGGAGAAAAACCTTCATAGCCGCAACCATCTCCCTAGAGGAGCTAAAGCTCCTCAACTGGTACACATCAGTGCACACCTTTATTAGAAGGATGGGCCATCTCCAGTGAAAGGGACGTACGTGATCAGGGGTGAAAGTGAGTGAACCGGGCTTGGTGAAACAAGCTTTTTATGCATAGCTGGTGGGCGTCGCCTCACTCTATAAAGTTAATGCAGTAAAACCTTTTCGGTGAAATTGCAATAATAATTATAAAAACGTGACTTTGAATTTGAGATAACCGACGAAATTGGAAATGTTTTTGAAATGGTCAACATAAAAAGGAAACAAAAAGTAAGCTAAAATGCATTTTTGGTAGTACAGTTCGCGAAACTGCCTAAAGCAATGGATCCGAAGTACCATTTCGGTCCATAGATAGTGATACATTCACTATGGACATTCGTTAGATCACCGATAACAACCAGATAATACAAATTTCTTAGACATCAATCTTAAGCCATGTCAAATATTACACAATGATCTGTAATCTTTGGTCAGGCAAATGTACAAACTAATAGTTTCTTGCTTGTATTAGTTTTTAATAAATTTCAGCTCTTGGACATAATTTACATATTGCCACATCATTTACAATTATGTAGTTTGGGTTAGTTTAGTTGGTTATGTAGTTTCTATGTTAGTTCGATAAATGGCAGGATAGAAATATATTACTTCTATAAGGAGTTTAAAGATGAAGATCATAAAAGACGACTCATATTTATGTAAGATACTGTAATTTTGAATTGATAAAAGGTGCCAAGTTCGATTATTTCTTACACTGCCGTTCCAAATTATTTCTTTTAACTAAAATAGTTACACATACACACTAAAATGTTTACAAGATTTTCACTGTGACACGGCTCTGATACCTAAATAAAATTTAAAAGAAAGCTGCAAATTTTTCGCAAATCTAATTAGATCATATTCTGGTTAAACCAGCTTATTTGAAAAAGTATTACAAGTTGTATGTTCAAAAACCATTTTTGAACACGTCTTAAAATGTAACGATTTAGTTTTGTACAATTTAACATTCCACGCCACTGTCCTCGCATTCCAAACAAATTAAAACCTTGGCGATACTACTAACGCCATCTGTTGTTTACCACGTTTATCCACTGCGCTAGACAGTCTAGAAAGCTAAAAGTTAAGCGTCCTCAAAAGGCCTCCAACCAATCATAGCGCTTCCCGCTTTATCCGGGCGGTATTACTAGCGCCATCTGTTGTAACCACCTTTACTCATGTGAATCCGGCCGCGCATCCTAAACTCATCTGACCAATCATAGCGCTTCCCGCTATACCCCGGCGACCGAGTCGACCAATCACTGTCTCTTAACGGAGGTAATCAAGTTAGCTAATAGATCTTTAAGAATCGATTTTAATAAAAACCAGTTAACGTATTTCGACCGGATTTGTGTTAACATTCATAAGGTTAATTTAGACAATCGCTGACGTAAAGGTTTACATAACTTCTCAGTATTTACATTATTCGCACTTTCTATTTCCGGCGGATGTATATCATCCCGCCAGAAGGGGCGTTAACAACTTCTTCAAGTTGATCTAGAGGCGGGCTGATCCTGCTATTTCTGTATAGCAACTGCTATCTGCTACTGCTACGCGTTCATAACAGTTAAAAATAGCTGCTATTTCGTAGCAGTTATTGCCGACGACGCGACGATCCGAGCTAGGGATTCCGGATTAGTACTGTTATAAGTTTATTATTTTATTCTACAGCATTATATCATTTAGGGGCTGAGCTGAATTGCTGATTACAGATACGGATAAAATATAAATATTTACGTGTTTATGGAGTTATGATAACTATTGTCAATGTCAAGGATACTGCTGCACTGCAGAAAATGCAGATTATTTATTATTTATTACAAGTTTTGGACGCGGAATAGGTACAGTGAATGCCAGAGACACATACATAATTACATATATCGTCTGTTTTTATAATCGAGGTAGCAGTCCCATGAAGCAAAAAAATTTTAAAGTATAAATAAGGAATTCGGGGCACAGTGGGTTAGTACTAATCAAAGTTTTTGGACATTAAAATAATAACAACCATGGATCTTAATTTTTTAATCCAAGTCTATAATAAGCAAACAGTTAGGTACTAATATTACTAATTCAAAATTATTTCAGCTTAGCAAATCATTAATCAATAAATTTTAATCGGTAATAAGATACTATATTGAACCACTGCATAATGCATTTCATCACGTCCTCGATACAGGGTTTTTTGTACTTAGCAGTTCCATTTTGTAAATAAACGATCCATATTTAATATTTATGCGGCGGCTGGCGACGACGCCGACGGGCCGACATAGATAAAACAATAAAAATTTCTTTATCCCCACCACACCTACTGGACTGGTAAGACTGGTTTTCTCGGAATTTTGCCGCAAGCAAAATTGGAGGTTATGTACGCAGTATGTACCTAAATGTAATAGTAGTATGTATGTAGATGTCGATGTGTTCGAACTCTCCAGTCATTGTGTCGTGTTCATTTAGTTCAGAATTCAGTTTAGTTCGTTATCGTTGCCTCATTTACGTTTTAATTGATTTTCTGCAGAATTAATGATGAAATCACTCAAATCAAAGAAGTCAGATATTTGGAATTTCTTCGATGTAGTCGATGAAAGCAAGGCAAAAGCAAAATGTAACATGTGCAAGTCCGTGTTTTCATATAAAACTTCAATTTCAAATTTAAAGTCACATGTTACTAGAAAACATCCGTCCGTTAATTTTAACCAGTTAGTACGCTGCGAAAGAAGTACAGAAACCGGCAAAGGTGAAGGTAAACTACCACGTAACAAGAATAAACGGATGAGTTACGATTTAACGATTTTTTTTTCTAGGTACAGCTCCATCAACTTCCGATTCCGATCACAGTCTTCACACACACCAAGAACATGATGAACATGGAAACGACGCGGAGGCCGTTGGCAGTGATGTTATAGTTAAACACCAGACAACAGCTATATCGTCAAATAGCCCCGGAAAATATACAACTCTCCAACCTCAACGCCCCAAACATCAAGAGTCACTGCTAAGCTATGTTGCGGGTGCGAAGAAAATTTCCATGTCACAACAAAAAAAACTTGATCGACTTTTGTTGAAGATTATTACTAATGATTTTCAACCCTTTTCTGTCGTTGAGGACAAAGGCTTTAAAGATTTTGTTGCGGCATTGAATTTAGGGTATAAACTTCCCACAAGAAAAACATTACGTAACGTCCTACTTCCTGCTGTATATGACGAAACGCGGTTTAAAGTCACTGACTTACTAAGAGCTGCAAAAGCAGTAACAATCACTACAGACTGTTGGACTTCCCGAAATATAGACAGCGTAATGGCTGTAACTGCTCATTTCATAAATGAAGAATTTGAAATTAAATCAGTACTTTTGGACTGCGTCGGTTATGAAGGAGGGCATGGAAGTGAAAATTTAGCGTCCAAACTTAGGGAAGTAGTTTCAAGCTGGGACATTCACGATAATTCCATTTTATTAGCAGTGTCTGATAATGCAGCAAATATAGTAAAGGCAATTTCTACGAACCTGAAATGGAGGCATTTTGGTTGTTACGCACATAAATTAAATTTAATTGTGACTGATGCTCTAAAGGTGATTGACACCACTACCCTGAAAGTGAGTAAAATTGTTTCACATTTTAAACAAAGCTCTAATTCTAAGGCGAAGCTAGATAACATTCAAAAACAACAAGGTGCTTCACAGCCAAAAAAATTATTAAAAGACGTTTCAACTCGCTGGAACTCTACATTTTTGATGCTTGAGAGATTTTCTGAGCTAGAAGAAGCATTGCGAAGTACCATAGCATTAATTGATACAGATCTACCCATAATTTCTGTTGAAGAGTGGAAATTTATTGAAGAATCCATTGAAATATTGAAACCAATGAAAGATCTAACTGATTTAATGTCGGGAGAAAAATTTGTCACATTGTCATTGGTTATCGTAACGTCAGGAGGATTGGAGGAAGCATATAGTGAGATGCTTCGTTCTGAGAAATTTGGTGCTCTCAGTAAACAGTTTATTACAAAAATTCATGAAGGTATCAAAAAGAGATTTGCAGACTTAGAAAAGAGCAAAACTTTAACAGTGTCCACGTTCTTAGATCCTCGATTTAAGATTTTAGCATTTTCTGGCGAGTTAGCAGAGCAAACAAAACAATTGGTGATAAGTTACGTAACAGGAAAAATCAATGATAAGAAGAGAGACGTTGATATTTCTTTAACATCTGAAGACGCTGTGTCGTCACATTCTTCCAAGACTGACCAACCTAGAGAAGAAGTACGTGAATTCTGTTTTTGGAAAAAATTTGACAATGTTGTATCCGCACAACCAAAAATTGTCACAAGTTCGCAAGCACTCGCTATAATTGAAGTTGATAGGTATTTAAATGAACCTGTGATACATAAAACTAAGGATCCTCTAAAATGGTGGAAGGAAAATATGCACATTTTTCCAAACTTATCGGAAGTTGCGCGGGAGAGATATGGTACAGTTGCTACTTCTGTACCATGCGAAAGAATTTTTTCAAAAACTGGGCAACTTATTTCAGACAGGAGGAGTAGTCTTAGTTTGGAACATGTCAGACAGATTATGTTTGTGAATGTTAATGAAAAATTGTTGTAATGTCGTATATGTTTTACCGTGAAGCAGATGCAAATATCTAGAATAGCAAAGGTTACCGATTTAACTCGATTTTTAATTACCTACATACATTTATTTTTTTACTCTATGTTTAATGTTTAAAGTGTTATTATATTTAATGTTAATGTTTCTGAATTCTATTTTATTTACTGCTCCTTGTTTCAGAATGCTATTTTATTTATTTTTAATGTTTCTGATTTCTATTTTATTTGTTTATATTTTTAATAAAAATATTTGTAAGTTTAACTGTTTTGATTAATTATTTACAGTTAGTACACGAAATATTTGCATTTATTTATATATTTAACACTTTCTAAAATGTGAGTAAAGAGTAAAGATAGCTAAAATAAACTCTGAAGCCGCTTCACACCACTTCACAAAATTATCTCTTGAGATTGAAACACATTTTTGATCGGATTTTGCCGAACTAATCATATTTTGAGAACATGTTTTACCATTCCTTTCGACCTCCGTCTCTGCGCCCGTTCCATATAATATCAATTATTATCACATTATGACCTACAAAAAAAATATTCCTTCAATATGATACCCTTATGAAGGAAAAAAGATCATTTATAAAATATTATTTATATCCCTTCTTTTTACGCTATATTTTAACCCATTTTTTTCATATATTTTACATCACATCATGATCTATATGCCATACCTAATTTCCTTTCATTTGACCCCCCCCCCCCCCCCAAAAAAAAGGAATATTTTGAAAGAAAAAAATCTACCCCTTCTTTCAATTCTATATACCTATTTGGATACCAATTTTCCCATATATTCTACATCGCATCATGATTTCCTACCTAACTTCCTTTAATATCTATGATACCACAAAAGCTATATTTTGAACGCAACGCGATTACGCAACCTACAGTTCTGCGAAGGGAGAGCAGAATGCAGATTATAATAAACATAAACCTAACAGTTAAACGTCAAACTCCGACAACAGTAACAGACACACATGGTGCTGCTTCTAATATTTAATGAATATTATTTATCAGCATTTAGACACTACATACATAGACACAAACGACTGCTATGAAAGTAGCTGCTAGTTTTAAAATCCCGTAACTGTTATAACTGTTTCGAGCTGAATAGCTGTTATAAAGTAGCAGGCTGCTATTTAGCAGCCCGCCTCTAAGTTGATCTGTTCATTCTGTTCCCACGTTACAGGATTATTGTATCATGCGTTACAGGTTACAATAGAAGTAGCATCTCGACTCTCTACCATGTAAGTCGCAAAAAGCGCACCCCCGTTTCGAGCCGGCTGGCGCTAGCCGCCATGCCGGGAAGTTTTCACGTTTTAAGACCTCATAATCTCTCTAGTTCGTTACTCAAGTGATATAGTGATATCCTGGCATAATCATCGTCATATCAAGCCTACAATAAGGTATTTATCGGCAAACATACTGCCGTTATTCTCACGAGTCTCACGCCGAGCAATGGCGTCCCAATTGATCTCATTCATGGGAGTGCTACAATCGAGCCCTGTCTCAAACCACACTCTCAATCGAGCATAGTCTCGGAATCTCAAGTAAGTAACCACACATGTTTACAATCACATTCTCTTAAGGGCTGTACCATGCGCTGTACAGTCCCCATTAGGCCTTATCCATGGGGTTATCAAATTAGAGTCTTGTCTCTCTAACCACTATCTCACAAATCGCAGTACCGTGCTGTGCTTGCGTCTCCATTAGGCCTTTTCCATGGGGTTATCAGTATTCTAGTTTCATCTCGAATCTCACACATTCACATTCTCTCAAAGGCTGTGCCATGCGCTGCACAGTCCCCAATGGTATTGTCCATGGGTTTTTCAACATTCTATATCACGAGTGTACCACTGGGTTGCTACACTCTTGCCTTATTCTAATATAAGGATTACTCTGCATACCTACTCTTGCCTTATTCTAATATAAGGATTACTCTGCAGTCTGCACTAGTCTGCATACCTACTCATGCCTTATTCTCATATAAGGATTAAACGGCACTAGTCTGCCACTTTACTCAAGTTATCACAAGGCTGTATCCCCTACGCGAACCTCAGCTTACTTATGCTACCAGTATAGCATATTTACTAATCATTCATGCGTGTACCAATAAGCCGCATTCACAAGGCATTCATGTCATGCCATATGCACTAACTGCATACCAGAGTCAAACCACTACATTCCAGTCATTCTTGTTTGCAAGAAATTGAACTACATTGTAAATAGAAGCTAGCCATAGAGCTAGTGTTTTTCAAAGTGACTTTCTCCCAGTGTTAGAAGATAACCTCCTGAACATTGAACGTTTCTCGTCAATGGTGTTCATAGTGTACATATTAGCTTATAGGTGAACTCTAAGGTAATATTAATTCTGTTATTATGGCTTGTATATTATTATATTTCATATCAAAGCTAAATCAGGTAATATGTTCCGCAGGAACTGTACATAGATTCATGGTTATGTTTATAAACATATATTAGTAAAGTATTACCACTGTTTATGCATTGCTTTAGATTTTAAGAGTTTTATTTATGTCATATTATTCAAGGTCGAAACTTTGCCTCGACTAATATTGTTCACATCGTAGCACTGACTACGTACAATAATTCACTGTTTATATTTTATGTATTTATGATTCTAGTTATTTTCAAGTAGAGTAACTTATTAAAATATTCATATAATGCTAAAGCTTTTTGTTTTATTTACAAAATGACTTTAGAACTAGCCCTATGGTAAAATTTCAGTGCCTAAGAGCACATATCTTTTTCTTCAGAAAATCGACCAAGATCGAGTCTGAAACATTGTACTTGGCGTTTGCTTAGATCTATCCCTACTTTTCGTCGTTGACTAGGCTTCTGAGCAAATATCCTAGGATAGTTATGGTCCAAATTTGTCCTCATTATTCACATGCTTTACTATCTGATCCGTAATAGGTAAAATTCATATATTAAAATCGCTAACATCGATTTATCCAATGCATTATTGCATCACTTGCTATTTATGAAAATTATGAGATTAATTAAAGTCTATGGTTTTGTGGGAAAACTTTTACTGTATTTGAATGAGTAATTGTTGAGTAAGGTAGATTACGAAGAGTTTCATGCAATACTGCGTGTTATATTTAAATTAGTAGTTATATTAAAATCAATTCAGTAGCATATTTTATGTTCTTGTAATATAATAATATTAATAAATATATTATTAATCATATTCAAAAATATTGTAACGCAATAGATCACAACAGCTACGTATGTAACCCGCAGAACTACTGTCCATTTAAGAATATAAATATATCACAACATTTTCATTTTAATCGTTTTAATTTCCTCACTCAGTTCCATGCAAAGCGCTTAATCTTCGGGGTATGCACATATTATGGATCTGAATGGAACTTTTGGATATTGTTTGGGTTTAATGCTAAATCCCTGCATAAACACTATTCAATAATCTATCTAGTATTCCTCAACAAAAATATACTAGCCAATCGATGACAACAGATTAAATAAGAATACCGAGAAAACCATCTGCTTCTTAAATGAAAGAAGCCTTCTAACAATTGCATTTCTTATTCCTGAAATGTCTGGGTTGTTTTGAATGTTTCGTTGTCTAGCTGACCACCCTACGTCGCATATCCTTAGCTCTAGAGCGCATAGTCTTATTAAACTGTACAAGTCATGGGTCATGGGCACTTAAATATCTAAGAGGCATTGTGAAAATTGCAAAGTAAGCTTTAACAACTAAAGGAGGCAATTATTTAATCTAGTTTTTGAAATAACGATGAATAGAATTTACATTTTTTATATATGACTTTTTTTATCAACTGAAATAAATGCACTATTGGCCATATTATAAATGCATTAAAAGTACGAAATATACGAGTTAACATTTAATATAAGTCCAATAATACAAGTGAAGTGATTCACTTGAACTGATTCCGTGGCTAACAGCATTTTTATGCCCAGTCAAGCTGTCAATTGTGTAAAAGTACCTATTAAAATTCTCGCTACCTGCACATGGCCCAATGTGTTTTTTATATAAAATGTCGTTTTATTTTATAGATATAAACAGGCTTTGTTTCTCATCTAATTTTTCTAGACTTTAAGGATGCTCTCAATATACTTCATTAATTCTTTATGAATTCAATTTGCGTCTGTCTGTTAACTTCTTACAAAGAAGACAAATTGAATAACTTTGTTCAAGAGGCTTGTATAGGGGGTTCTTCTTATGCACCCGTGCATAGTGCATTCACTCACAATCCCCTTTTAGAAAACGACTGACGTTAAATCGTATTGACAATAATAAACGATTTATTAGAATAATATTATTAAATAACTTTGGTTATTGTACATTTAAAGAGTAGAACAGTTATTTGACTTACAAATATTAACTCGATCCACCAGCACCTAACATCAAATCAGCATCATATTTTAGCTCTATCAAAAACAAAAGTGAATTCAAGCACTGCACATGTTCACTTGAATATACCCGTATATGATCTTTACTTCGACATAACTCTGGATTAGCTGTTTTCATACAATTTATATTGTCAACGAGAAGAAACATACAAACCTAAAGACTTCGATGTCAGGTGGTTCAAATTAAGCACAGATCGACTACCCAACGATAGAAATTGTCATAGTAGGAGACTTCAACGTACATAACATCGACTGGTTGAAACACTCCAGCAAAAACAATATGAAGGACGACAAGCCGAGACTTTTGCTATAAGTCCCGGACTTACTCAGCTGGTTGACGAACCCACCAGGATCCCTGATGAGCGTCAAAAAGATTTTGCTAGCCTTCTGGATCTATTTTTTACGACTAATCCCGACCTCTACACCGTAACTGTCCAACCTCCATTAGGCTCATCATACCACAATCTTATCTCCGCAAACTGTGCTATCAAAACACATGAGCCACAAGTCTGGTACCCCGAAAGGTTTAGCACTACAAATCTGTAAAGTGGCGAGTTTTATCCTTCTTTTCTTTGGAGAGATGTCTGTTTTAGGAATCAAAACACCTCTGAATCTGCTGATGAGATAACTCAAACAATAAATAAACCATGGTTTGCAAAAAATTGCTCAAGAGTGGTCAATGCTAAAAATGCTGCTACCGCAAATGGCGCCGAGCTCAGACAGCTGAAAATCAAAATATATTCATCACGACTAGAAACCAGCGCAGCGTAAGCGGACCGAGCAGGGAGGGACATAACGAGCAGATCAAGAACAAGCTTCTCAACTTTCCTAACGGATCAAGATTGTGTTGGTCAGTTACCAAAGCTGTCAATCAGGGTTTTTCAAAGACGTCAACCTCACCACTGACCAAAGGTGATTGCTCAATAGCGGAAACGGCCAATGAAAAAGCGAACGTTCTTGCCGAAATGTCTGCGTCAAATTCTACCTTAGATCCTCAAGGAAATATTCCCCCACCTATCTCGAGAGTGAGTTTTTTAATGCCAAGTTCTCGCATTTCGCCAACGCGAAGTGAAACGAATACTCAAAAGCCTAGACACTAACACGGACAGGAACGGCTGCCGGAGTTCCTCAAGGGTGGGTGTATATTATCTCCCACACTGTTCCTGCTCTATATCAACGATCTCTTAGATAGGACAAACAATTATATTTACAACTTTGCAGACGACAGCACTCTTATATCCTCATTCATGTCGCGGACTCCAATGACCGCTGCTCGTTTCCAACGCCATTAATGAGGATATGAATGCCATCGTGGAATGGGGCCAGGAAAACAATGTCCATTTTAACGTAGGAAGGAGTCAAGCAGCTGTCTTCTCAAAAAAGCAAACACCGCCGGATCTGACGTATCAATGACAAGACAAACACTAACTCTTGCCTCATCCATAAGCTTGCTGGGCATCAACGTAGAAAAGAACGTCTTGGCGTAATGACGTCACCAAAATCGCTACGGCAGCAGCACAAAATATAGAAGCACTCTGTGGAGTAATAAAGAGTTGTATAGACCTCATCAGCCCTTACTGCTCCATAAGGCCAAGATAAGACCATCTCTGGAAATGGGTTCCCCTGTGTGGAGCTCAGCAACCAAGCACTTGCTCAAGATATTATATTCCATACAGAGGAGAGCAGTCCGTCTTGTGGGTGGCCCCGAATTGACTAAATACCCTGATAGCTTTGAACATCGAAGAAAAGTAGCGGACCTATCTCTTTGCTATCGATACTACTATGAAAGGTGTTCGAACGAGCTGGCACTTATGATTCCGCCCAAAGTTGCTTCAAACAGAAACCCCTTCAGACAAGCTGCTCATCAACGATTCAGTTGCGAACACTTAGGACGTCGTTGTTGCGGGACTCCTTTGTCTGGAGGACTGCCTCGCTCTGAAATCACAGTAAAAATATATTCATCCTGGATAAGCTACAGATAAAGCGAATACTTGATTTTCCTATCCATATAGTATGATTTTCAACTGACTATATTTCTACTATGAAGTCTACGGGAGGAATTTTAAGATATTCTAGCTTAAACTAATCATGCCCAGGAACTTATAAACTTATTTAATAACCAGGAATGATGCTAAATTATAGTGGTTTAACATTGATCCAAGATTTTTACTTTTATTCATTATCTACTGTATTTTATGGATATAAATTACGGTAATTTATTGTATTTCATTGCTTCAAGACTGTGTTGTCAGCCGAATATTCATCTTGACCCACACATCATTAACAATGATCTTGCGTGAAGAAATTGTCTTCATTTGAATAAGTACATTTATTTTTAAATATTTTAGATATGGCCAGGATCAATGTATTGTAATATCAGGGGAATCAGGAGCTGGTAAGACCGAAAGTACAAAATTGATACTGCAGTATTTAGCTGCTATAAGTGGAAAACACTCTTGGATAGAACAGCAGATTTTAGAAGCAAATCCTATATTGGAAGCTTTCGGTAAGTATGATTTCACATCTCTTCGATTTCTTAAAATGTGTGTTTGAAAAAACCAATATAAAGGTTATATTGTGTTTTGTAAGTATATCTCATTTATCGATCTTAACATGTCACAGATTCGATCGGTTATCGGAATCACAACTCTTAGAATTATACCCAATGAATGAAAAGCCGGAAAGAAATTTAACTTTGAGAGACTTATCCCAAGAATTATTGTTCCCTAAGTTACGAAGGCCTTATTTGAGGATAAGTAGCAATGTTTCACATTTAGTACCAAAGCTATTATTGGATGTCATTTTTCGTTGATGGTTCCACGAATTATACTAATGCCAAAATTATTTTCTAGGATAATTATGAAATTATGGCAAAATAATGGAATTCTTAATATGCTGATTAAAATTCTTCTGTTCGGCACTATTAAACATTTTTTTGATTCAAATTATATAATGTCAATGTGCAGAATGTGCTTGACTTTGTGTAATTTTGAAGGATTATTTTCTCCAACGTAACGCGCTTTAACGTCGGTGGTTTAAATTATATTTCAGCCTTTGTTTTCTTATTTTGTGATATTACAACTGTGTATGTAAGGACCTAAAAACTTATTTAAAAAATAAATATTTCTTGTCATTTATCTAGTTACTCATGTTAAGCTTTACTAGCAATAATTTAATTTTCTTTTCTTTTTCAATTTCATTAATACTGTTATGTTCCAGGGAATGCAAAAACTGTACGTAATGATAATAGCTCAAGATTCGGCAAATACATCGACATCCACTTTAGCGCAGGCGGAGTAATAGAGGGAGCTAAAATCGAACAATATTTATTGGAGAAGAGTAGAATAGTATCTCAAAATCAGGAGGAAAGAAATTATCATATATTTTACTGTTTATTAGCAGGTTTAGGTAGAGATGAGAAACGCAAATTGGAACTTGTTGATGCTAGTCAATACAGATATCTTACTGGGGTAAGTTGAGCTTATATAAAATTTTCAACAAGTAATAAATAATGACGTAATTTCAATTGAGAACTTTTTTATTTCTATAGAAAAAAAAATGGCTCAGATGATGGCATGGTCCTTTAAAGACATGTTTAATTATTATTATTATTATTATTATTATTATTATTATTATTATTATATATAGAGAAAAATAGTCACACAGAGATACTGTCTATAACTTAAGATCCAACAATAAATAAAACTACGGAATTGCATAGATCAGATTAGTCCAGTAGAAAAAATAGTACAACAGTTTTACAAATAACATTACAGTTACACCATTATTATTATTAGCTTATATTGCAGCCTCCCATAGGCTTGATCTCATAAGTTCCTCATATTGGGTTAATGTTGAAGCAAGTTCCCAATATATTTGTTCCAACGTTATCACCACAAAACAGCACTGCTAGTGTTTTATTAGGGTTTATTTTTAGGGTGTGTCTTTTAGGTTTCATTATTAATTTTTTTTTAAATCACAATTAATACAATAATTGGCATAATTAATTTCACATGATTTGAAAGAAAAATAAATTTGCGCGCCATCGGCATAATATATATGGTACCTTAGTGCCCTTGCAAATTGGAAGGTGTACTTTTAACCTACCTGTAAAGTACCAAGAAAACTGCCCTAAGGCACTGTCCACATTCAACACCCAAAGCGTCAGAAATATGTTCATTAAGACCCACTTGCTGCCTTCTGTTATATAAAGTCCATTCAAGGCTATTGCGCTATTACGTTAGAATTTCTGACGTCAAAAGAAAAGATCCGTACGTCTTAGATAGAATCGTACGTTATTTTTTACACTAGCCAAAAGATGTCCCTGTACCTGTTTTCTTTCTATTCCAGAGCACGTTCCGTTTTTATCAATTTTACATACTTATTACTTATGGCAGCTTCGGAGTGAATTAATTCAATGCACAAATTTGACACGAAAATATAATGCCAGCAGGAATAACATCAACATACATACAACAGCTTATTTACCTAGTAATCGTGCGCCGATATCCTTTGATTTGGGAAAGTCAAAAACCAACTTTTTCAAATTTTAGATGAGGGCTATAACAATATTGTTTTAAGCGTCTGGGCATCTGAATAATACTTTTGACAGTTCGTTTAATTTAAAATAATAATATGCTTTTTATCGTCTAAAATCCGTTTAAAAACGATTTTAAATGGCAAAATTGTATAAAAATACGAAAATTCGGACTTTTTTAGGCCGATAGCCATGGCTTCGGACGGATTTGTCGTGGATTTTGAAGCGAAATTAATTTTAAATTCAACCGTCCATTAAAAATAAGCTGTGCTATGGATCCAAATACACTGCGAATATTATAATTAAAAAATAATACTTTGACGGTTCGTTTAATTGAAAATATGCTTTTTTATCTTCTAAAATCCATTTAAAACGATTTTAAATGGCAAAATTGTATATAATACCGCCCTAGCGGGTAGAATTGGTTTGCGCATTTCCGTCTCTTTTGCCGAGATTTGCCCTCATATCGCCGCGTAAGATGTTTACACATCAAAAATACATTTTTTTTTAGAGATATCATTTTTTAGTATTATCAAATAAATTTAAAAATATATATTACTTACATTGTGCACAGCTTTCCAGGGTAAAAGTGGCCTACCAGCATCTTTTTCACGTGTGAAATAATGCACTAATTTTAAAATTAAAGCTTGCTCTTTCTCACTGAACCGGTGGGGGATCTCAAAACGATTTTTATTACCAATTATTAGCGTAAAACACAAACCAACTACCAACCAACAAATCAATAAATGAATTAAATCTGTTATTTTCGTTATGATATTTTGACATTGACGCCAATCGATGTCAAAGATTCCAATTTGATGGACCAAGTTAGTACATACGTTCATTGCATAAAGAAAGATGGAATGATATGACGTAACAGCGCAATAGACGTGAACGGACTTTAGGAAAGACGTAACTAGGTCTGAGACATTTTGACTAGATCTGATAATACGCAAAATAGATATAAGAATTCTATGGTTGTCAGTATCAAAAATGCAACAGAACACATAAATATTATTAATATCCAAAGCCAAAAAAATACCGCCCGTAACCCTAGGTAGTGCAGTAGAACATCTAAAAACCTCTACGAAGCCTGATTGCTTTTTAAGAATCATTTTATTAATTTTTTAAAATAGTAACATTTGAATGTCTATGATCTTCTCAAGAACCTTCGAAAGTACAGGCAGAATAGAAATTGAGTATGAATGAATAAAATTAGACGGATTATTTACCTTAGGTGGAAGAGTAACATTAGCCTGTATATCCTAAAGGTTGTGGAAATGATATTCTTTATCATGCCCAAGACTATGTTTTCTGTTGCACAATTAAACTGATTATTAGGTAACCGATTAATATTGTAAGACTATATTAGGTTTTTATGCGGTGGATTGATTTTCTTGATATTTCAATAAAACATTTGTTTAAGTCATTAACATTTGTTATTTTGTTTCGAGTAATTTAATGTTGTTACTTTTAGAAATATTAATCCATTTTAACTCCTGCCATTTTTGCCTTTGAGTAGAGTTTCGAAACCTAAAATTTGAATTTGCTTTTTTTATATCATAGTTGAAGTTATATCTCGAGAAGAAATTTAAGAATGCTGATGTTATGCACCGGTCTCAAATTAAAATCATATGTAGGAGAAGATTCTAATACCCTTAAATTATTATTACAGTAGCCCAACATATAATCTGAGATTTGACTATCTCTTATACCGGAGCTCTCAACATCAGAGTTAGGGAAAATTAAATCCATCAAAGTGAAAACCTTATTTGATAATCTGGTGGGATCGTTCTTAGTTGTTTAAAATTAAAAGTATTGCTTGTATTACAAAGCATCTGTGGAATTCTGCTATTCATGTCATAGGAATCTATATTAAAATTAATCAGTAGTAATATAATATCAAAAGTAGTTAAAAATATGAATATGAATAAGAATATCCTCTAAATATGAAGCAAAAGTATTAACATCAGCATTAGGAGGTTGATATAATTTTCCAACAAGTAACCTCTTGTCCCAACCAAAATCTCAACCCAGACTTGTTCAATAACCGGTCACGAACAAAGACATTTGTTTTTTATATGTCTTTTGTCATGAAGAAGAAGTTTTACAAATATAGACCTTTCATTATACAGTAGCAGTTTCCTCACGTCTCACAGGTCAAGCTTCACAAGGAGAACATTATCGACATTTAACGAATTATCATTGATTTCTGCATTCAATAATGATTCAGAAACACCCAATACATCATACTCAAAATTGAGTAAATGATCTGCATTAAGGCCACAGTTATTTAGAAGTAATCAAGCGATTATATGTCCACACGAAAACATTATTACACATACAAATACGGAACAGTATTAAAAGGGTAAAGGGAAACTATATACTAAAAAATCGGACTATAATCTAGTATTATGCAATACAATGATTAACTGCACTAATGAAGCAGGAAGGAAAATCCACCCATTAAATATCGCCGACATTATTATAATAATTTATGCAACCTTTAAAAATACCTAAACGACTAATCAATAACATTGGCACCCGCAGTTAAACAATGTGTTACAGTGAAGTATGAAAAATAAAATAAAGAAACACGAATTATCTTCATTTTCCAATAATACAACTATACCAATAAATAAGTATTACATACATTACACATATTGGTATTACACGTACATCATACTAATGCCATCAGATTCTCTAAAACTTGATGGATGTGTATACCGTAATTTAGGTCTTATGTTAGCTGAAGCATGCGTTGAGTGTTTTTTGACGATCGGGATGCATTCGTATTAGTCACAATAATTTTCTCCTTATAGAGCAACTTTTTCTCATAATTGACTTGCTTCTATTTTTTCTGGTTTGAACTCTAGTAGAAATCAAGATAGATTATGTGTAATTGTTTCGCCAATTGAGAACTTGTGATCCTACAATACGTATTTCATGTCAGTATATCGTTATTTTCTTTTTAGGGAGGTAGTATTACATGCGAAGGCAGAGATGATGCCGCTGAATTTGCAGACATAAGAAGTGCAATGAAAGTTTTATTATTCTCTGATCAAGAGATATGGGAGATAATGAAATTATTAGCTGCCCTGCTTCATATAGGAAATATTAAATATAAAGCTACTGTAGTGGATAACCTAGATGCCACTGAAATCCCTGACCCGACTAACGTTCAAAGAGTCGCTAATTTATTAGGTAAGATTATCTCTTTAAATAGGGAATCCAAGATAATGATCTTCATAATATTCATAATAATTACTGAATTATCAGTCCGATAAATTTATATATTTTTTTTTCCAATGTAGTTATATAATCGTCTAGGTAAGAGTGCATGGTATTTTCGGTATAGTGCTAAATTTTAACTTAACCAAAGGCTACCGATCTCATCATTGACATAGTATAAAATTATTTTATTTATTTTTTAATTAAATTTAATTTTATAGTATTACAATCTGATCAATACTGTGATCAATGAATAATTGTATACAAACTTAATTTATTACAATTGTAATTGTATATCTTATAACTAAGGTCTTAGTAACTTGAGCGGTTCTAGTAAATTAAATACAGCAAAAATTAATACGTACACGACTAGCACTATACTCTCCTTTTTTTACGAACACAACTAACTCAGAAAAGCTTCGTCTGTCGTCCTGATTATTCTCGGCTGATTTTATGATGTCCTCGACATTTGCGTGTAAAATAGTCGTTGTTGGTGACTGCAAAACTAGCGATGGTTTGGGCAACAGTATCCATTTCAAAATCTTATTAAAGGGCACTGTTTCTGAAATAACAAGGAGCATTAACGATTTAACAATATTCCTTGGTATTTGGGTATGGAAACCCTGGATTATTTGGATATTACTCTTGCTGGCAAAGACCCAAAGTTGAAGTCCATAGGTCTAAACTGGTTTAAAAATCTGTTTATACAGCAATAATTTGTTGTAAGCTGAGAAACTGGAGTGCCGGTATATTTTCTTGTATTTAGTGTCTAGTTCCTCTCTTTTCTTTTTAACATAGACTAACAGTGAAGCCATGGGTGATGCCCAAATACTTAATTCAGTTAGCATATGGAATCTGGGTGTTATTTATGCTAACTAGTACATCATTATTACTTTTATTTGTAAATAACAGATTTCATCTTCATCTATTTGTCGCCTTTTCATGAGAAGTGCCACCAGCCAAGATGGCAGTAGTTATTGTGTAATGTTCTAATTGGCTTATATTCAAATCGAATCAAATCAAATTAATCTTTATTGTCCAAAGAATAAAAACTCTTATCGACAAAGAACTAATAATAAAGGGTTTTTTAAATTACGAATACAACTTGTAAAACAATACATAAAAAAGGACATTTGTACAAAAAACTCATATTAGGACATTAGAAACGTTCACTGTAATATTCCTGAAAAACCATAATAGGCCCTCGCAACAAGCAGCCTTTTGACTTCCCTCTTAAACCTTCCTTCCCCAGAAATCTCTCTAATGCCAACAGGGAAATGATTAAAAAGCTGTCGTCCATTATAAACAAAGGAGTCAAGCACCTGGGAGGTTCTGGGAACTGGCAGTGACAATTTATAGGTTTGTCTGGTGGCATAAGTGGATGAATTTTGATTTAAAGTGTCCCTATACTTTTTAGGTATCAGAGACACTGTTTCAAGAATAAATAGAGATGGTAATGTTAAAATATTGTTTACAATAAAAAGTGGTTTACATTAGTCTCTTGGTTTGGCCTTGCTCATGTATCTAATTGCTCTTTTTTGCAAGACAAATAATGTATGCATTAGCTGTTTAGCGCAAGAGCCACAGAAACATATGCCATAACCACAGAAAATATAGTTACACAATATATTTTCTGTGCCATAACGTAAGTGGGATTCTATTAATGCAAAATATGCCTGTCTTGATATATTTCTATATGACTCATTTGAAATTATCCTCAAAGCAAAACAATTTGATGACAATTTTTTATTGAGGTTTTTAATGGATATTCAAATTTTAATTTGTTGTCTATTTGTAATCCCAAGAATTTGCTTTAAGCTGAGTCATTTAATATTTCATTTTCTTGATAAATTGGTCCCAAGTTACATTTAAATGTCATAATGTTTGTTTTTAAAATATTAAGACAGTTTATTTGAATCACACCATTTCTTTATAACAGACAAGTCGTGGTTAATTTGTCCAGTTAAAACTTGCTCATCCAAGTTACTCCACAAAATTGTTGTACCGTCCGCAAACAATGCAAACTGTACAAGTATGTTTAGATTCACAATGTCATTTATGTAGAGTAGAAACAGAATAGGCCCCAGAACCGAACCCTGTGGTACCCCACTACCCAACCTCTGTTGGTCTGACGTTATCCCATTGTATGAGACAGACTGAACCCTATTATTCAGATAAGACTGGAACCAGCTCAGTCCTCTACCCCGGAAACCGTATATTTCCAACTTGCGCAGAAATATTCCGTGACTCACACAATCGAAGGCTTTCGTGAAGTCACAAAATACCGCCGCCGCAGCCTGCCGATCATTGAACCGCAAGTACAGATTTTCTAGAAAGCTAAATATAGCGTCGTCAGTTGCCTTTTTCTCTTGGAAGCCGAATTGTAAAGGGCTTAAAATATTTTTTGTCTTACAAAAGTTCATTATTTGCCCCTTTACCAGTTTTTCCACCACCTTGGCTAGAGTTGGCAACAATGCTACAAGTCTATAATTTGAGGGACTTTCCTCAGCCCCACCTTTATACAACGGGACAATATTGGCAACCTTCAAACAGCTGGGAAACTCACCTGAAGCGAAAGAGATATTTATAGCTTCTCCGAGATTTCTAAGTGCACTTTAAGGAAGTTTACAAAATATTACTGGAATAGATCAGGCCTAAAAAATAGTACCTAAAACACTGGCTTGTGCCTTGTGGCAGTGTTTTAGGTCAGTAATTATGTGTATTTGGTCTATAGTAGATTGACTTTCTCTGAAGCCGAACTGGTCAGTATTTGTCGTTTGACAATTCGCTCAGGTGATACATTTTTAAGTCTTTGTATTTCTCTTCAGTTGCTGTGTGGCATTGTTGAATCTGGTTTCGGCTGAGGGAATTTTGGTGTATGTTCACATTTTTTTCTCAGTTTCCTTTGTTATGAAATTAGATATCTTATTTCTTTAAGGTAGTTTTAATTTGAAGCTAACCCAATCGACCAGTTTGGAGGTTGTGTATTATGATTTCGGTAAGACCGAGAAGGATAGAAGAATAATCTGAAGTAATGCCCCATGCTTCATCAGCTTAAATATACTTTGTAATGTAAATGTTTCGCACTACAAAGAAAAATCATGTTTTTGTTTAGGTCAGTTACTTTGTAGATTGGTTTTGTAGTTGAAAATGATTCGCATTTCAATTGCTTAATTGCTTTCAAGAATTCATTAGCCTTAGTTGTTAAAATGTTCAGTAGAGCAAACCCTGCCATTTTCCACCACATTGATTCATGAGCTTTTTGAATTGACCATTAGAACAAATGTTTATAATGACCCTACAAATGCTTGGGTTTTATTGAGCAAACTAACAATAGTTTATCGCGAATCGAAGGGAAGAGAAACGAACGTTCTTTCATTTTATGCTGATTTGCTAGTTGTGCACTTTACTTACACTTACATCTTCACAGTTTCAGTTATAAATAATTTGATTTTACCAATAATATTCATTTGAATAGTATTGTAAAGAAATGCTAATATTTTTTGGCGTATTTTTGCGATAAACACAATAGTTTTGCCACCTTCAAATGGCTACCATAGGGTTTACACCCCTTCAGGTGACCATTAGGAGACAAGCCACAGCTTCTTAGAATGCCACATACATCTCGAGTATGCCTAAACCAATCGACCACCATCATGGCGCCCTATACCATATTAACAGTAACAAAATATCAGAACGCCAGAGAAGACGGCAGCTGTATCAGAAAGAATGTAATACAGCTTCTGGGAAAAAAATCCTGGAGTTAAAGAGACCCTAAAAATCACTGGAAATTATGTTCAGCTTTCTGACTCTACCGGTAGAGGGCGTAATAATAACTTTAAATCACACTTAATAATTTTCGTGTTGTAACGGAATATATGCTTATTCCCCTACACTAAAATTTCAATTCAATTGCGAATGATTTTCGATATTTAATATTTAAGTCGCCAGTGACATCTATTCACGAATGGGTTTATTTCGTGTGGTTAGCGGTTTTCAGGAGCGCAGTACGCTATTTTATACCTACAATTCATGATTTAATTTACTATAGATTACTATATTTAATATAGAGTATTTCTATTACTTGATGCTACGTGGTTAATAGTGTTAATCACATGTTATAAACTAGCCAATAAAACTTTGGCATATATAATTTTGTCCAACGTCTTGAATTTTGAATACGAGATTATTTATCTTGTGTTGAAACGTTGACGGGTAAGTGCTGGTTTTTAATCTTGAAATATTTAATTAAACTTGCAATATATTTTGTAGCGAAAATTGGGTTAGTTGGGCGCCAATTTGTAGCGAAAGCTAGCGAAATATTAATTTATTAATTATGTATGGTGTTAGGCGCCATTTTGTAATGAAATACTAAATGTTCAAAAATTTTTTTAGTAGGTAAATGATGTTCGTTTTGACGTTTTGAGACTAGTTTTTATTTTTACAGGTCGTCTCTTTTATTAGCCGTGATTTTTTTGTGGGCGTCAGAGTTCCTAGAGACATTGCGAACTGAATATGAATACTTAAATATAAATAAATATAAATATAAAAATATCAGAAATTTGCCCTTATAATTCGCAATGTCTCACAGACTGCGATAAATTAAAGAAGTAAATTAGAAACAAGTATATTAACTATATAATGAAATTACAAATATGATTGATGGAATCATTTGAAATGGAGTTTATCGATACAATTAAATTACAAATATAATTGATGAAATTATTTGAAATGAAGTTTATCTGATGAATACATTGAGTTAGTAATGAAAATTAAAATTAATGTGAAATATTAAAAAAAATTAAGCGTTGTAATTGGTCTTTACAATATGTTTATATTCTGATTGGCTAATACTTAGCTTGTCCAATTATTATTCTGTAACCATGCGATCGTATTGGGACCTCTACTGGAACCGTTTCTGCCTGTTCCCAAGTTAGTATCTGTTGGGTTTATATAGGACTTATTTGGTTCACGAAGTATTGGATCCCTTAAAATAGCTTAGTACGGCAAGTGGACGAACACCTGCTACTTGCCAAGCACGGTGTTTTTTTCAAGCCAATTCGGGGGTGTTGAGTACAAAAGAGAAAATAATTAATTAAATAATATGCAAGGAAATATCATGTGAACATCAGTGTCATTGGTAAATACATGAGGAAGTTATCTACAAATTGGAAATTTACTGGTAAAAGCAGATATAATCAGAAACTTGAATTACAATGTTAAGTTGGGCAAAAATTATAAATTACTACTGTTACTCAAGATATCCTTTTCTTTACTTTAAATTAAAATATGAAAATCAAAAGAAAATAATGACTGAAATTTAAAAATAAAATAATGGAATGACGTTCCAATTCAGTGACTCTCGGTAAATTTAAATAAAAGGAAACTTTAAATTTGATAATAAACAGAGAAATAGAGGTACAACCTCTAACAATGAGTCTTATAACCCAAAATAAGTAAGTACTATGACTTCACTTAGGCCCTTGGCACATAAACGAAAACTGAGCGCAATTGCGCCTCAATTCAATTAAAGATAAATATAATATAATCACTATCTCGCATCGAGATAGAAATTAAGATAAAAGATAAGAACTAAACATATGTGAGATTAACGTCTCATAAATGCAAAATAGTGTCGGTACATCAGGATTGAGACTAGACAGGGCGAGTGCTAATAATTATATGCTTGATGTAACAAATAAACTGAAAATTTAATTAAATGAGCATGAAAAGAAATATATTAAAACCGGCAATACTATGAGGCAAAATACGGAGAAATTCTGCCGAAAATTCAATTTACTACCTTTGCAGGAATAGATAGAATTTACTCCGAAAATTAACCCAAATAATACTGTTCAATTTGAATGAAAATACGTAAAATAATGTGCGTGACCACTGAATGATAAAATAATTACATTCATAAATTTGGACTAAGCCCCTTTCAAAATGAATTTGATTAATGAGAGTATTATTACCCAAAAAGGTCACGACAATAATTAAAAAATATTGAAGATGTAAGCTAATTAAAAGTGGAATATAACTGCTAAATTCTTGCTTTAGTCAAATAAGACTAAACGAATCATAAACAAATATTAATTATGTATTTAAAAATCAAAGAATTAGTTAAATATATTGCAAGATGAATTAAATATTTCAAGATTAAAAACCAGCACATACGTTGACGTTGACACGTAACGTCTCAACACAAGATAAAAGATCTCGTATTCAAAGTTCAAGACGTTGGACGAAATTATGTATGCCGATGTTTTATTGGCTAGTTTATAACATGTGATTAACACTATTAACCACGTAGCACCATGTAATAGAAATACTCTATATTAAATATAGTAACCTATAGTAAATTAAATTCATGAATTGTAGGTATAAAATCGCTAACCACACGAAATAAACCCATTCGTGAATAGAAGTCACTGGCGACTTAAATATTAAATATCGAAAATCATTCGCAATTGAATTGAAATTTTAGTGTAGCGGAATAAGCATATATTCGGTTACAGTGTTTAATTACATGCATTGCACAGTTCGGTGAAAGTGTAATGTTTCTTGAATGAACCATAACTGGGACCCTGCATTCAGAACGTGTTGTTTTTTGAATTCTGTTTATTTTCTATAAAACCAGAAAGAAATTGAAAAATTAACTATATAAAACAAAATTGTAAATAGGCATCTGTAAATAAGAGTATTATTGCTTTTGATAAATTGAAGAAAATTGATATTTTTTTTTTGTTTAATTTAAATTCAAACACTTAAAGTTTGACCGCGATTTAGGTAACAAAGAAGACAAGCTTTTTTCATTACCGGTATAAATTTTTCACGTGCAAAATGAAAATTTTCCCAAGATAACGGCGATGGTGCACATAAAACACAACGAAAATTATATACAAAATATGGTGAAACTAGGTAAATATTAAATGAAAACCATGTAAATAAATCCACAAAGCTACATTAGTGGCAATAAATTCGTTGAGAAAACCCAAAAAGTGCATTTCTGAAACGCCATGTTATCAAAACCGAAAATAGAGTATAGTATGCTATATGCTTAGATTATAATGGATACATGATACATGTTTTGCATGAACTCAAGAAAAGTCGATAATATCAGAAGCCGTGTGCAGTTTTTATACCTTCGGAAAATTTCATATTTGTTAATAACTATTTTATTATTATTTTAGGTGTTCCGGTTCAGCCGCTAATTAACGCACTAACCAGAAAGACTTTATTTGCTCATGGAGAAACGGTAGTCTCCACACTATCTAGAGACCAAAGTGTAGACGTTAGAGATGCTTTTGTCAAAGGCATTTATGGTCGTCTGTTCGTATTTATAGTAAAAAAGATCAATGCAGCTATTTATAGACCAAAGGAGCGTCAAAGAAGCTCAATAGGTGTTCTAGATATCTTTGGATTCGAAAATTTTAATCACAATAGTTTTGAACAGTTTTGCATTAACTACGCTAACGAAAATCTGCAACAATTTTTCGTTAGGCATATATTCAAACTTGAGCAAGAAGAATACAACTTGGAGGGTATAAACTGGCAACATATCGAATTTGTAGATAACCAAGATGCTCTAGATTTGATTGCAATTAAACAGCTCAATATTATGGCCTTAATAGATGAAGAAAGTAAGTTTCCTAAAGGAACTGATCAGACCATGCTAGCGAAACTTCATAAACAGCACGGTGCTCACAGAAACTACCTGAAACCAAAGTCTGACATCAATACGAGTTTTGGGCTTAACCACTTTGCTGGTGTGGTATTTTATGACACGAGAAGCTTTTTAGAAAAGAATCGAGACACTTTTAGCGCAGATCTTTTACAGTTGGTTGCCATTAGTGGCGAGAAGTTTCTACAACAACTCTTTCATAATGACATTGGCATGGGATCAGAAACTAGAAAGAGGACGCCGACTCTTTCGACCCAATTTAAGAGATCATTAGATTCTCTTATGAAAACTTTATCAAACTGTCAGCCATTTTTCATACGGTGCATCAAACCAAATGAATTAAAAAGGCCGTTGGTTTTCGACCGAACATTGTGCTGTAGGCAATTAAGGTACTCCGGTATGATGGAGACTATTAGAATACGTAGAGCTGGATATCCTATCAGACATACTTTTAGTGAGTTTGTTGACAGGTACCGGTTTTTGATTTCTGGAGTTCCACCGGCGCACAAGACTGATTGTAGGGCAGCTACTTCTCGAATTTGTCAAATAGTATTAGGTAAGCTTTTAACATGCAACTTTTACATTTTTAATATTGGTCTATTTTTATGTCATTCACTTCTAGTTTTGCGAAATAAAGTTGGATTTTACATTTTACACTATGCTGTTTTCATGAAATTTATAAAAAAAAAATACTTGAAAACTATGATATATACAAATATGCTTATTTTTTCACTGGAATTAGGTAAGCCCTTATTTAAAGGTATACTTGTATAGACCGACGAACTGACCACATATTGATGTGTACAAAATGTTTTGTTTATTTCGGACAAAATTAGATCACGAAATACGGTAGTTTAATTTGAAGGAAGTTAAAAGAGTTATTTCATTTAAATACAGTATTTTTGTCAGTAAAGTTTTGTATTACTTTCTTAGCTAATATAAATTGATTAGGGCTGCCTCAAATAGTGAAGGGTCAAAATAGCGCATTAGTTTATTGACTAAAGCTATTGTATGTATATCTAGCCAAGCACGTATTGTGCCGTACTGTGACTTGTGCTTTTTATCATTCGCTATTTTGTGTTTTATATGATAGATCTTACTAATTTGCTAATTCGTATAGTGTTCATTTTTTACTGAAGCAGCTGAATGTCTTATTTCATTAACTTTTAGGGAGATCTGATTATCAACTAGGAAACACTAAAATATTTCTTAAGGACGCTCATGATCTGTTTCTCGAGCAAGAACGCGATAGGGTACTCACCAAAAAAATTTTGATATTACAAAAGAATATTAGAGGATGGGTTTACCGGAGGAGATTTTTAAGACTGAAAGCAGCTACTATAATTATACAGAAATATTGGAAGGGCTACATTCAAAGACAAAGATACAAGAAGATGAAAGTTGGATACATGCGACTTCAAGCGCTCATCAGAGCTAGAGTTTTATCTCACAGATTTAGACATTTGAGAGGACATATCGTTGGACTTCAGGTAAGCCTAGTGTTTTACATTTGAAACTCTTTGTTTGGGTTAGCATAGTTAATACTATTATTATTATTGGTTTCTTTTTTTTTTTGTTAATATATGGTGAGTCTCATATTAAACATAACATGTATTTGGAGGCTCCAATTCTTACTCCTAGTTGAAAAATACATAATCTTGCCTTTCGTTTGATACCATTAATATGTTGATAATTATTTCCTAACCATATCCACGATTTTTCATAAAAATGTATGGAGCTGGGTCATTGTCATACCCGGAATGCAAATACGTCAATAAGTTATTAATACCAGCGAATATTAACTACGGCAAGAAGGCCCACTCCATGGCCAGAGAGCGCTACAAATGAATCGTCGTTTATTTTCTTCGTTGCCTGGTAACGATCGGCGAACTTCGCCGCACACAGGTTGAATTTAAATAAAAGCGGGCCATAAACGATATTTTCGTTTGCGGTATATTTAATCGAATTTATGACGAAATTATTTATAGCACTCTAATACTGGCTTTGGAAAAATACGATTTATATCTTCTGAATTGTTTGCAGCGCCCTGTCAAACTTACGTTATGGGTTTTTTCAATTATTATCACCAAATAAATATTTTGATAAAGTTTGTATTCAACTGGCTGTTTCAAAAATCTGTTAACGTTTTTAATTAGTTACTATTGATAACAATACTCAAGGTGTGTAATAACTAATATTTAAATGATTTTGATTTTGTGTTAATGATTTCACCATATTTCCGAATACAAATATTCTGACAAAAGACATCAAGAAGAAAATGTTGCTCGAATTTGTCCCATCTTTTAATATTTAATTAAATTTTGGCGTTTTGGGTGATTTTAAAATTGGTTAAAGGTTTTGCACAATATTTTTACTGTATATTTCATTCCTATTTTGTAATACAGCACAACTAAAAAATAGCGATATTATTCGTTTTTTCAATGCATGAAATGCTTTTTTGGCAATAACTCCTGAACGCGTGAAGTTATCGATATGCGGTTTAGAGCTTTTTCCTGCAAATTTGATCTACTTTATGTTTTTGTTGAAAAAATTATATCATTAATTGGAATTTCCGAGAAAAACGAAAAAACTATGAACTTTTGAGTTGGCGCCCCCTAGCGGGAGCAGCAAGCACTAATTTGTCATGGGTATATTTTGTTCTTAATAAACAAGATTTCCTCTCGCAAATGAGACCTAGTTTGCTCAAATATATTGAGTCAAACTAAAGTTATAAGCATTTCAATCAATCAGACTTTTCCCTTCCCCCTCGCCTTTATTTGGTGCCCTACAATCAAAAGTGATGAACTAAAAAGATGCAGAATTTCACGAGGATTACAGTGGTGGTATTCTTTTATCAACTTATAATAAAAAATTTTTGAGTTAAATGCATTTTTCTACCCGACCATAGCTATTACGCCCCCTAGCGGTAGAGGTATGAACTTGAACAATATTTCCAGTGTTTTATTTTAGTCACTTTAGTTACATAATTTTTTACCGCAAGTCTCTATGATTAGTGGTTTCTGAGATACAGCCGCTTACCTCGCTTTTTGGCCCACCCTGTACATTAAAAAATGACTTAGACTGCATAAAAATCAAAATATGTTTTAAAAATAATAATTTTAGTCGCATTTGCAATTGATCATCGTCTGTGCTTTAGAAAGACCAAAACTTCTTCTTTGGGTGCTATCCGTTATCGGATATTAGCGACCATCATAGTTATCTTCAGTTTGCATGCTGCTGCTCTCAAAAGATTTGTGGTGGACGTACCAAACCATGTTCTTAGGTTCCGCAACCAGGATATTCTTCTCCTGTCGGGGCCTCTCTTTCCTAAAACTTTACCTTGAAGGACTAGTTGTGGTAGTTCGTAGCGTTGACTGTTCCGCATTATATGTCCTAGATATTCAAATTTTCTTGTTTTTACCGTTTTAGGGATCTGCATATCTTTGCCGACTCGCTCCATAAGACTTATATTTGTTATATATGCTGTCCACGGTATTTTAAGGATACGTCGGTAGAGCCACATTTCAGGCGCTTCTAGTTTTTTGCTTGTATATTCTGTGAGAGTCCAGGATTCGGCTCCGAAAAGCAACACTGGAAATATGTAACTTTATTAATTATTTATAACTTTATTTTGATATTTAGATTAAGGTCGTGGCTTCTAAAGAGCGATAACATTTTCAAGAACGTTGTCCTGGCTTGTTCAATGCGGCATCTTATTTCAAGGGAATGGTCCCACTTTTCGTTGATAGTTATCCCAAGATATTTGTACGATGTCACCCTTTCTATCTGTTTATTATTGATGGTGAGTTGTTCCGGGGTTATAGTTCCTTTCTTGATTATCATGACCTTGGTTTTGTTTGTGTTGAGTGTTAAACCGTATCGTTCTCTAATGTTTGTGGTTCTTGTTATGAGGTCTTGTAAGCTTTCTAAACTGTCAGCGAACACCACAGTGTCATCGGCGTATCTGATGTTATTTAAGTATTGGCCTTTTATTGAGATTCCCAATTCGATGTCATCGAGAGCTTCTTTAAATATCTCCTCTGAGTACACGTTGGAACAAGATGGGTGAGAGTACACATCCCTGTCGTACCCCTCTAAGTATTTCGATGTCTTCTGTTTCATCATCCTCTACCCGCACAACAGCTGTTTGACCCCAGTATAAGTTCGTTATGATCTTCAGATTACGATCATCCAATCCAACTTTTTGTAAGACACCAATAAGCTTATCATGTTTGACCTTGTGGAATGCTTTCTGATAGTCTACGAAGCATGCATATATGTCACAGTTTACGTCGCGACATCTCTGGAACATCACCTGAACACAGAAGAGCGCCTCCCTAGTGCCCATAGTATTTCTGAATCCAAACTGTGTTCATCCGATATGTTCTTCGCAACGTTTATAAGTACGTTGATGAATAACTTTAAGAAAAACTTTCAGCATATGACTCATAAGACTAATCAAGCGGTAATCGAAGCAGTGTTTGGAATTTCTTTTTTTCGGTAGATTTATGAATGTTGACTTCAACCACGTTTTAGGTATTTCACCGGTTGTATATATGTGGTTATAGACATTCGTGAGCCATGTTATGCCTTCGTCATCAAAAAGTTTTAAAAATTCGGAGTGAATATGGTCACGGCCAGGTGCCTTATCATTTTTCATCTGTTTGATAGCTTTCCGAACTTCATCTTTGGTTATCGGTGGGCTTGTGCTGCTTCTATGGTTCTCTTTGTTTAATGACCTATTATCACTGAAGAGCATAGAGTTGTAGGTCTGCCAAGTTTCATTTTTTGTTTTTATCGACCATGATGTCACCGTTGTCGTCCGTTACTTTACCTATGGTTCGGGGTCTGTATAATCCAGCAGCCTCTTTGACCTTTTTGTGTAGGTTGAAGTTGTCGTGTTTTTTCTCAAGAAGTTCAATTTCTTTACATTTTTCTATAATATTCCCTTGTTTGGCTCGTCTGATCATGTTCCTTATTTGTTTTTGTATTTCGTTGTGCTTATGTTGGTTTATATTTTTCATTACTCTTCGTTGTTCCATCAGATCAAGAATGTCTTGGGTATAGTTTCTAACTGCTTTTCGACATTTAAGCTTTCTTCATTAATTTTCTTGATGTTTTCGGTTATGGATACTTTTACTAGTGTTTCTATTTGTGGTTCTTTCAGTTTTCTTAAGTTATGTCTTCTACTTTTGGCGTTTTTCCTTAATCCTCTTCAATTTTAGCCTAAAATTTCCCACTAAAGGATTATGGTCGGATAGTATATCTGCACCTCGGTATGTTTTGATGGATAAGCATCTATTCCGGAACCTTTATTGATTAATAAGTAATCTATTTGATTTTTTACGATATTGCCAGGTTGGTATGTGGGTGATCCCCAAGTGTAGAGTCGCCGAGGTGGTAATTTGAAACATGTGTTCGTGACCACTAGTTGGTGTTCAACGCAGAAACTATACTAGCGTTCTCCTCTTTCATTACTTTCACCCAATTCTAAAGGAACCGACCAATTCGCCCCCGCTTCGTGTCGCCTATTTTGGCATTGAAATCACCCATAACGATATTTATATCATTTTTGTTAAGTTTTTGGAGAGTGGTTATTAATAGTTCATAAAATGATTCAACTTCTTCGTCACTATAATCGGTTGTTGGTGCATAAATCTGTATTTATTAATGTTTGGCAAGTTTTTGACTGATGATAATTCCAACGGTATGTTCATGATCTCCATTTGCCTTGCCTGAATAACAAACAGCATGATTTTGTACCTGGTATTTCCCGCATTCAGGCCATATCATTTCACTTACTCCCATCACATCTATTCGCAGTCTATCCATTTCTTTTAAAGCATTATGTATCTTTCCGGCTTGGTGCATGGTACGAACATACCACGTACATAATCTTGATGGTCATTCCAGAGATTCTTAGCCGTTGTTGATTATTTAAAATCTGTCTTTTGGTGTTAACCTGATCTTTATGTTTATTTATTTTACGAGGCCCTGTATTCTCGGGATTGTCCTCCCCTACCGAATCTTGATATCCGAACTCCATGATCAGTAAGGTTCTGGCTTTGATTCGTATCCGCCATGATGGTTTACTAGGGATGTTCATGAGAGCCTTTAATGTGGTAGTCATCCCGGGGCTTTCCACATTCTTATGCCGTTGACTATTAAATTATTATTAGTTCATTCGCCTTCGGGGCCGATTTCTCAACCCCAGGACAAAAGAGTGCCCTTTCCTCCACTTGTTCTTCCACCCGTAGCTGTTGACATGTTGGAGGGGGATCACTTATACCGGCGATCACTCGGTAGGCTGATTGCAGAGGGAATTTGTCCCTCTGGGGGCGCCACTTCCCTACGCCTGACCAAAACTAACAGGTTATTTACTAAATTGAAACTTTATAGGCATTATTATTTTCTAGGCTCATTCACGTGGGTTCTTAGTACGACGCGAATATGGTCATAAGATGTGGGCTATAATTAAAATCCAATCTCATGTTCGAAGGATGATAGCTCAAAGAAGATTTAAGAAACAAAAATTCGAAAACAAGAAACATGTAGAAGCTTTAAAATTGAAACAAAAGGAAGAAAGGCAACTTAAAGACGCTGGTAACAAGAGAGCAAAGGAAATTGCTGAACAAAATTACAGGTAAATGGTTAGAGTCTCATTTAGCCAGTAAAGAATATGGTATATACTCTTGAGCTATCAAATTTTCATAACAATAAAAATAATTTTCCTTTGGAATATCTCGATTAATTGTTATAAAGTATTTTACTTCCATCTTCATGTTTATTTTAGATAAAAAAAAAGTAGCACACAATTTCTAGATGAATCCGGACGTTACAACAGGATTCAAATGTACCTTCTTACTTCAAAATAATAAAACATCCAATCGAAACGTGCCTGCACGCTGACGTTATATCCTATTCATAAATTTTAATGTTTTGTTTTAATAATAATTATTTTGCTTTAGGGAAAGGCTGTGTGAACTTGAAAGAAAAGAAATGGAAGTGGAGCTTGAGGAAAGAAAGCGAGTTGAGATTAAGAGAAATATTATCAACGATGCTGCTCGAAAAGCTGATGAGCCCGTCGACGATTCAAAACTAGTAGAAGCTATGTTTGATTTTCTTCCCGACAGTTCTAGTGAGGCACCAGGTCCAGGTACGTTTGTTATGTTATTAAACAAATATATATACATAGACGCATACATTATTTGTGCTGTTTTTCACATATTTATTTACATTTGGCCTTCATAAATAATCAGTATTGAAAACAAAACTGGATACATTGAATACATAATTTTTAAAATTTAGGTCTATATACACAAATTACAGTGAAATGCACCACTCTTATCACATATAACAATTAAACATTTCGTAAGACATTAATTTGGTTTACATTTGATGAAGACATTTAAACATAGCATTGTACTCAGTGCCAGTAAGGGATTGACAGTGACTAATCCTTACTATTCAATTCAGTTGGACATGTTTTTTCTAGTGACTTTAATATATCAGGAATTTATTTATATTTATTTGCTTTTTCTATTTATGAAAATATCAAGAAAGTTTTTTTCACCTCTATCTAATTTATATTATTTTAGTATATTGTAATATATTTTACTTAAATTTTTTGTGCTTAGTGCTATTGAATTTATAGCGTTTTGTTTTTTTTAATTGCTACGATTTTATATAGTTCACCTTTCTTAGTATGAGTTTCTTTAAAATGTTTTTACTTTTTCAAAATTGAAAAAGTGCCTTTTCCAGACAATAACTTCTAAGTGCGGTTTTGTGTCTTAACAACAATATTAATTTGGCCGTCCTCCATAAAGCATGTTAATCGTATCATACAATGATATTGCACCTTCACTATTATGCGTCTATCAGGAAAACGCTGCAAAATAGCCTCTGTTCAAAAAGTCATATTTAACCTGCTAGAGGTTCCCATACGCTACTCTACTAAATATGCAAGCAAATAAATACAATCTTAAGTCCATTGTCAGCACACACAATGAGATTTTACATTTTAAAGTTGTTTGTTTTAGTCTTCAGTACAACAAATGAACAAAAACGATTTTGTAGGTTCCAAGAACCAAATTATTTCCCGCTTTGCTCCTCATAGTTCAAAACAAGCAATCTGCATATAGGTCAATAATGTAGCTAGAGTAAAAAAATTAAAAACTATTTCCCAAATGGCGAGATTGTTTTCAAAGCATTTATCAGAATTAGTATGTCATAATTTTTTATATAATTCCAAAAGCGGATTGCACGATATTGTATGAAAAAAAAAACAAGTTTTGAATTTCGTAATTTTAACTTATGTATTCATGGTTCTCGTTGTTAATGATTGAACTTGCATAGATATTATGTGACATAATTAAAATACCAATCTTAAAAATTTCCTTCATGCACTGTTTATGTGGAGCAGTTTAGTTTAAGACTAACTCTGATCCAGTATGAAGTTAACTTATTAGGGGCTTTGGAGAGCAGTCCAATAGATTCGACTTATCACAGGGGCAACTTCATCTTAATTCTGGCTATTGGTTTTTGTATCACTTTCAAGTCCATGATTGGAAAGTTTTTAAGGGTCGGTACTACCGATTGTTAAAATTAATAATTATATTTCTAACAAGTTTGCTCATTTTTAATTCAATTTGTTAGGGAATGATGCGTGCAATGAAGTAGTATGCCACATTAAAGCGGGTCTGTTTGAAGATGACTTCGTACAGGCACGTTGATAATATTTCGCCAAAATGATTTAGTGGCTGTCTATTAACCGTCGGTAAAAGCTATGACCTATGACAGAGTTTCTTATTCTCTTAATAATTAAAATCTCGATTACATTAAAGAGATTAAGACCGAAAAGAGCAACCGTCGGATGGTCTTCTCGGGTTAAGATATGATCTTATTATCATTTTGTTATTTTATATTGTCAAAATTCGAAAGCCCCTAAAACCCTGAAAAAAATTATGTTAACTTTAGTTCCTCTTTTCATTTTAGGCCGTGAAACATCGGTTTTTAACGACTTGCCTGCTCAAACAAACGAGAATGAAATAATCAGTCCTATGCAAACCGTGTCTGACGACGAAGAAGATCTAAGCGAGTTTAAATTCCAAAAATTCGCAGCTACATATTTCCAAGGGAACGTCGGCCATCAGTACTCTAGGAAGCCTCTCAAACATCCACTGTTGCCGCTTCATACACAAGGCGATCAACTAGTAAGTTTCTCATGTAGTCTTATTAATTGCTTCCTCATATGAAAAAAATCCGTAACTTATTAAATTGGTAATAAGTAAATTCATTGATAACATTTACTTTAACAATAATATATTTGTAGGCTGCTCAAGCGCTTTGGATTACCATACTCAGATTTACCGGTGATTTGCCAGAGCCAAGATATCACTCAATGGAAAGAGATACTACGTCAGTCATGTCAAAAGTTACTGCAACACTAGGACGAAATTTCATCAAGAGTAAGGAATTTCAGGAAGCTCAGTTAATGGGTTTGGACACTGATTCTTTTATGAAACAAAAACCCAGGTAAATGCATTATTTGCCTTTTCGCTACGCAAAACTAAATATTTGCAGACAAATTAATCTTGGTTGAATTGAAAACAGATGAGCAATACAAGCTCCAAATTTAAAAATTTTCCCGGAAGTAATAATCCAAATGAGGGTTCAGGGCACTTTCCCTGCAATGTTTCCAAAAAATATTCGACACAATATTTTAAATGCTGTATCATTTGTCTATTGTAAAATAAATATTTTTACTTAAAACTGGCAAGCTTGGTAAACACTTTCAGTTATCCGTTAGAAGCAGGTGCATGAGTCCCGCGCTTTTGTGAGTGTCAAACAAACCCAGTTAAAACTATAAGATATTATTTATTAAGGTATGTACCACCAATAATACATAGAATAGAAACTTGAAACTTGAGTTGAGTTGAGTTGCTTGGTTTATGGCACTGCTACGGGGCAATTGCCAGCACAATTTGGAGGTGACCTCGATGTTGACTGGCTCTGGACCATATCGGGGCCACCGACTTGATTCTTGATTCCACTTGTGGCTTGACTGGGTTTTATAACTCTATCTAAAAGTGCTGTGATTGGTATTGTTATGTTGACTGTAGCAATTATCAAAGCCTTGTTAATATAGACAAACACAACACAGGTACATCGGGTAAGACATCACAGGCACAGACAATGGGAAAGTTGGGAAGCTAAAGGTACAAAAAAGACAATCAATATTAATTAAGCTGAGCATCATAGTTCATAGTTGGATTTTATTAATATTAAGAAATGACATAATTAGTTTGATTGACTCTTCATTTGGCTTGGATAAAACTGTATATATTGATATAGGAGCAGGGAATTTCATTGCAATAAATTCTTTATAAAGATCAAGATTATGAATAAAATTAATCGGACACCCCAAAAAGATGTGGTTCAAGTCTTCAACAGAACCACACGCACAATATGGATCATCCTTGATTTTTATTTTGTGTAAATGCTCTTTACTCAAACAATGACCCGTGCGTAGTCTAATTATTGTAGTAATATGTCTTCGGTCCTTAAATGGGAAGATTGAAAACCATTTAATATTTGGAAAAGTGGTTTGCGTTTTAGAATATTGATAATTTTTATTATGTACTAATGTTTTCCAATTATCTCTAAAATGTTTGTGTATATCTGCTTTAATTATATTGAAAACTTCACCAGCGTCCAATAACATAACTTTAGGAATGTTCAAATCTTTACCTATCTTGGCTAGTTTGTCTACTACCGTATTGCCAGGTATATCCGAATGGCCTGGAATCCAAGCAATTCTTATATCAAAACCATTCATATTAGCCAGAGAAATGACACGCTTAGTTTTAAGAGTCCAGTAATCAGCTGAAGCTTTTAATGAATATTTATTTATTTTTTGTATCGCACTTTTAGAGTCGGATAAAATAAGCACCTTTCCTAGCTGCTTTTTTATTGCTAATATTGCAGCTTCATGTATAGCTATTGTTTCAGCCTTACATATACATATGGAGTCTGGAAGTCTAGAAGAAAATCTGAAATTAATCTCTGGAATGTAGATCCCATAGCCAGATCTTTTGCCTTGCTTTGAAGCATCAGTATAAATGAAAGTATACACGTTTTTAAGTCTTTCCGTAGCTGCATTAAAAAATTCTCTTATCATACAGTCGTTCTTTTTTATTTGTAAATTAATAATTTTTATAGGGTTATTCAGAATATCAAAATTAATTTCATAACATGGATAGTTTTCACTTTTGTATATCTTACTTACATAAGGGAGATAGTTTTGTAAAGCTGAGACCAAATATGTATGTTTTTTTGTGTAGGTTTTGAGGTTATGACCAATTATAAAACGATGTTGCCAAAGTTATGAAAAAAACATGGGCACCAATTTCAATATAACGGCAATGTTACCCCATGTGTTTACATTGGCTTATCCAAATATTGATAGATTTTCTTTTAGGGTCAAAAGAATATGCCAAAAAGCTACAAACGACCCATTGGTTCCCGGCGCTACAGTGATTTTACGGACGAAGCACTTGAATAAATCAAAAGCTTCAAATAATTACAATATTTTTCGAAGAACTTTACTAAATAAAATTAAAAATAAGCATCATGGAAATGTGGGAGCACCTACGATACTTTCTGAGGCTTTTGAAGGAAGCCTTTTAGATGTAGTTGTGGCATGTGCAGAATTTGCAAGTCCCTTAACTATGCTGGATCTAAGATTTATTCTTAAAAGTCATTTGGATAAGGAAGGAACAAGAATCAGGAAATTCAGAAATAATTTGCCAGGAGTGGAATGGGGTTATAGTTTTTTGAAACGGCATAAACATCGACTTACTCAAAGGCAGTGTCAAAATATTAAAAGAGTGAGAGCCGAAAAGACTGAAGAAGAATCTATCTAATCTAACTATTTTAATAATTTAGAGAGGTGCCTGCAAGATGTTGCTCCTTGTCGTGTTTTAAACTATGATGAGACTAACCTCACAGATGACCCTGGTTCCAAAAAATTCATCTTTCGAAGAGAGACGAAGTATCCGGAGAGAGTAATCAACTCCACGAAAACAGCCATATCAATAATGTTTGCAGTGACAGCATCTGAAGAAATTTTATCTCCCTACACGGTCTACAAAGCCGAGCGAATTTATGACCAATGGTGCGTCGGAGGCCCCCCCGGCGCAAGATATAATCGGACAAAATCCGGCTGGTTTGACAGTAGTAGTTTTCAGGATTGGTTTAATAAAGTGGTGCTTCCCTGGGCAAAAAAAATTGAAGGTTTCAAAGTCCTGATTGGTGACAATTTATCGTCTCATATCAACATTGAAGTTTTAGAAGAATGCCAAAGGGCTAATATAAGGTTCGTGTTTCTTCCGTCAAACTCGACGCACCTCACACAGCCCTTGGACGTCAGTTTTTCAGACCTCTAAAAATCGCCTGGAGATCTATATTAACCGACTACAAACTAAAGAATCCCAGAATTCTACGCAGAATAAAACCAGTTTTCCCACTTTACTAAGAACTCTAATGAACAAAATTGAAATTAACCAGGAGCTCATTGTAAAGAACGGTTTTAAAAAACTGGAATTTTTCCCCTTGATAAAAATTCTGTTCCTAAATCACTGCCATCAAAAAAAATTGAGGGCACTACTCTACAGATAGGAGACACAGCAGTTGTCAATTACCTTAAAGAAATGAGAACTCCGGCAAGGAAATTAAATAGAAATTAAAAGGAAGAAAATGGTTCATGTTGAAATTGTTGAACCAGGAAAATCAGTATGAAAGTGTGGAGGATGCCATCGAAGATTATCAAGATGATGACGCATCAAGAACTCAGAAAAATGATAAAACTTTCGATGAGCCTGACTTGCCTCAGTTTATGAAATTTGAAAACCACGAGAATATTGGAAATAGAAATAGCACCCAAACCATCGCCAATGAAGAACCCATCAATGAAGGAGTTTTCGTGATTGTTGCTTTTAAAACTCAAAAAAGTACTGTCAATTTTATTGAGAAAATTCTTAGAAAAGATGAAGACGATTTTTTTTAGGTAAAATTCTTACGAAAGGGAAAAACAGCATTGAGATTTCCTGACGAAGAGGATATATCACGTTCGCAAAAGTGAAATCGTCAAAGTTTTGCAGCAACCGGGGTGTCCTTCTTCCTCGAGAGATTTATTCTATTTCGAAGATGGTTTGACAAATTTTAAATTTAACTAGGATGGTTGCTGTAATAATAATACTAGTGATTAGATAGGTTACCAAAGTTTTAACAAAAAAAAATGTTTCAGTTAGAGCTATGTTTTATGTTTAATTTTGCAGAATTTTTAGTGTCTAAAATAGAGGTCTTTTCTAAATAGTTGATAACTTTTTTATTTTTCAAGATATGTTTGTGATTTTTTTACGAAAATGTTGGAAATTTCACGCTAGAGCAAAATTTGGTCTAACTTTGCCTTCTTAAGCCAGTTATATGGCAAGGCAATGTTACCCCAATCCTGGGGTAACTTTGCTAGCTTTTAGGCCAAAAAAAATAAATAAATATAATCCATTATTATAGGGCATTGAAAAATTAACTGATTATAGAAAACACGCCTAAATTTGACATAAGTTATACATCAGGCACTACAGCTAAAGCATTTTATGTTATCAATGAAAAACCCCCAAACGTTGGCAGTCACCCCAGTTTACGGTATATGTTGAAAATTGTTTTGTTACAAAAGCCTCATTATACTAGAATAATGCAATAAAATTATTTTAAAAACATTAGTGATGGGCTTATTCGAATGAAAATTAACCTGTTATCCGGTTATTAAAATAACCTCTATTATTCGGTTTTCATTCCACAAGTATTCGAATGAAAAATAACCTGAACCCGATACGTACAAATTCAAATACGAACACAAACTACGAAGGAGCAAGCCTCGTCGTCGCGGTGTCGCGTCGATTGATCAAGGAGCAAGGAGCGGTTTTAATTTAAAGTGTGGCAAACTTATTTAGAACAGCGACGTCTGAGAAGCAAAGAGAGGAAAAATGACTTGCAGCCAATCGCCTCGATGCACTTTGTCACGAGGACGAGGGGAACTTGACGCACTTGTTGCCGGATGTATCGGGCAAATAGATATAAATGTCGCATATTTATTTAAATTGATAATGTGTAAAATAGATTATGAATTAAAGTTGAAGTAATATTAAAGTTGCAGTTTGGATATTACTTTTTATTTTCAATGAGTTAATGAGTATATTAAATTATCCTTCGCATCTCCGCCATCCCTCATTACACTTTGTAGTATACAACTTTTTCCCAATCGGTACAATTTTTAAAGAAGTTATCTAAAAACATGGTGATTCAGCCGACCCTGGCTAGCCGCTCGAGCTCATGCATCGCCTTGATGCGTCATTACAATTTTGTACCGGTCGGTGACAAGCAAGAATCCGTAAATCGGTTCTTTCTTTTGGTTTTAAGAAGAAAAATGCCTAGAAATCGTATTTCTAGTATAGTGAAGTGTTAGTGATACGTCTTGCTCGCAAAGGAGGCGAAAAAAGGGGGCAATATGCATCGGGAGAAGCGAATCAGGGGGTGAGTCCATATAAGATTATATGCCAAAATTTCAAATATACATAAATACCTGGTTATCTTAAATATATAAAAACAGAATCTCTTGTATAAAAGCAAACTAAATGTGTATAATACTAAACTGAGTATTATGAATAAATATGACACTTGTAACCCTTATTTTTTTTACTTAATAAAATTGAAATGGAAAATACTCTCAAACTTCTAAAACTAACTATACTTATTAGAATAAAATAGAGTGCGAACGGGTTACAGTCAAAAATGCGAATGAAGCAGTAAACAAAAATTAAATGTGCTTACTGCGATTTGAATTATACTAACAAACTGTTATTTATATACGAGGGCATGACAAAACATTGTTACATTTATTTGTCGTCTTTGCACAATTACACAGAATCAAACAATATATTCGGAATTGAAATATACTATATCGAAATGAATATAAGTAATAAGCAACAGTTAACGATACGAGCTATTCGAACCGTTCTCTAGTAATCTCGTCTAATCGTACATCCTACCAAAGAAATATACTATTCAATCACAAAAAGTGTTTACATAACACAATCAAAAGGAGGAAATATATACCGGTCGACCTGCACATTTATTAATGTTTTACATAGAATAAAACGTTTATACCATATAAATGAATATAAAAATAGAAACAAATGGTTATAATGCCTTCGTATCATTCGTTTTTCGATATTTGATCCCCGTATGGGGCACATGTGGGACTATAAACTACAATTCGATTCGATGCAAATATTGCAAAACAAAAAACAAAGTTATATTTAATTATGATCCACTGACTCATACTGCAGATCTATATGAAAATTTAAGAGTATGGCAATTACATAAGGTATTAAAATTTGAACAGAATAAACTTATTTACAGGATAATAAATAAAACTCAAAATTAAAATATTATCATAATATTTTCAAAGGATATTCATAGCCACAATACTAGAGAGTTTATAGGAAATCATACTGTTATTATTACTAAAATGCAATTATCCTCAATACCAGTGTTCAAAAACACTGTCTAGAGGAATAAGGACTATGTATATTGTAATTATTGCTATTACTGTATTAACTAATACTTTTCAAAAAATAAAAATAAAATAAAAAATTAAAATTTTGAGTAAGTCGAAGAGTGTCCTTTTCTCACGAAATTAACCTCTAAAAACTAGCCACAAAGGCAAGCTGACGCATAATTTACGAGCGACTAAATCCCAAGTTGGGTATTATTATAGCTTGCATGGCCCTCCGTTGGCTTTGCTCGCAACGGAGGCTCAATCAACAAGAACTAAAAGTGCTAACCAAAACTAACCCAAAATTAAGGGAAAAAGGCGGAATGTTATCGTTCGGCTTTGTCGAAGCAATGTAATACCGGAACGCATTATTTTTAAACAATTCGTGTTGACATGAGCCGTCCGGTGAGGGAAAAAATTGGAGTAAACATTGCTTGCAGGAGATGTTAATAACTAATAATAATACCTATTTACAAATTCGCATTTGCAGATGCGAATAACTTTAACTAAAATTGGCCTTCACATTTGCAGATGTGAAGGGCCCCCAACAGCCTCCACCCCAGTAGGTATATTATGTAAAATTAGTTAGAGGCACACTATATCCCTACATTTGCCGATGTAAAGGATATATGTACTGACAAAAATAAAACGGTATAGTGCTATGTATTTGCAGATACAAAAACAAATAACCACCATACTATTGCAACGCTCTTACATAAAATCATTGCATTGGAGGTAGCGAATTATTACACTCTTGGTTTCTATTCAAAACAGAAATTACAGTATTTGCAGATACTGTAAATATGCTAAAAAATCGTTGCATTTGCAGATGCAGTCGAAAGCATAACCAGGGTTAAGCAGCAAGCAAAAAGGTGAATAGT
>MU182323.1:0-23685 GCA_016904865.1 Pissodes strobi
ATGCCTTATCAGGACTAGTGATTGTCTCATATTCCTCTTGAGTGCATATTGAACCAAATTATGCTGTCAATAAAAAGACGCCATCCGTTTAGTATGTATTCTGGAAAACCTATTTTATCTAACAGGCCTCTTATATTATCGTTATAAAATACCAGGTTAATTTCCTTAGAGGAAAAGAGCCGCAGATTCTAATTTATTATACGATAAAATGTAATATTGATTGGTACTTGGACAAAGTACATTATTTTCATTTAATTTGGAGACAAGTAATAATTTGGAAGACTGCTTTGAGAGTTCTAGGTCTGTAATGAGCTATTAATTATTGCTCTTTGAAAGGTTTGGAATTTGCTGAATCTGCTTCAAATTCATATTTTCTGATTGCATATTTTAAGTTCATCAGCCGATAATGATGCTATAAACTTAACGGTAAACTGAATCGGGTAGGGCAGAGGTAAGGATAGGAGATAATATAAGTGGGGATTATGCGGATAGAGGAAAGTTGAATTTTATGGTCATGGACAATACCCAAGTGACAAAAATAATAAATAGTAATATCCTTAACGGGCATAATTGAAATTTCGTACCCAAAATTGGAATATAATTAGATTTTAATTTTAGGTAATATACGAAATTTCAGTTATGGCCATAGATATTATTATTTCCTGAACTAGAGCTGGTACGAGGAAAAATAGGAACTAGCGCATTTTACTAATAACTATTTATTTTCTAGTTGAAAATTAATAGTGAACTTATTGTAATGTAATTTTCCGTACTTTTTTTTTGTAATGGAAAATACAATATTATCGTTTATTAAATAACAAATTTTCTCCACTTTTCCTGCTAAACTTCCATTATTCTTTGATTGCCCATCTAAGTCGGCCGATTTGTAGTCTTGTTATCAGGTAGTGGGCCATTCGTTCCGTCCCAATTTGCGCCTTATCGCTCGTCATTCCGCCATATTATCAGTCGACTTCAAGACCATTCCATTCCAGACGCAGCCATATGGAGAAACTACCCCGATTCTGTTCACGCTCGAGTAATTGCCCCATTTTGTTCCGAAACTGTTGTGTTATCAATTTCTGTTTGTTTCCTGAAACTAAATAGGTATATAGTATGTGTATTCATGTTACATGTTGTAGAGGACGTAGTTCACCTCTATGAATAATAACCGTACCTTAAAATTAAGGCAAATAATAATCAGCGTTATTAGCTTAATTAATAATTTAGTTATTTTATAGTTCTCTCCCTAAAACCCCTGAGAGAAATTGCCCTAATTTTGCAAAGTAGCAGGTGAATAATAAATAAAAATTATTATATTAATTAATTGACAAAACATATCTGCAAAAACAGTAGTTCTTTATAAAAAGTATATCAACCAACGAAGAGGATTTAATAGATAAGCAAAATTAGCTCACGCAGCAGCAACATTTTCATCATTAATGATCTTTGTGTTTCCTTAAATTGCTTCAAAATAATAACTAATCTGGTATCACTGCATTAACTGCATCATTCATATTATGCCTTAAAAGCGTATTTTTGTATAGGGTAGTCATTTGAAAACGTACCATGCTCAGTACTTCATCATAAATATTGTTGAGGGAATCTATTTTTATTTTATATAAAAGGAACATAATGCGTTTCACCCACATGATATTTTAGCTTCCCGTTTTCATGATATGCCTGTTTGAATATTCAATCAGTTGGGTACATTTCGCCACTATAGAATACAGATTCTTTGCGCTTTGGATGTGCATAACTCATATCGAAGAATGCAATTTTCCGAATTGCTAATCGATTTTATCAACGAAACTTCTAACCTGGTTCAAAACAAACGCTTTTCTGATGGGTGGACATTATATTTGAATGAGTGTAACAAAATGCACGATTATCGCTTTAATTTTCTTAGTGCTGACGTATTGGAAAAACCAAGTGGGCGCCAGGCCGATATTGGCTTCATGATAGATTTTCGAGAAGATGGATGGGTAATACACTTATATTTCCAGAAGCCAATTATACAGATGATTCTGGAATAAGACCTCATGAATAATTTGAAAAGATTTTTGATAATGACTTGTACAAAATATTTTTGAGGAATCTGGAAAATATGCAGTTTTTCTAGGCAAGCCAAATCCAAATCTATCATTCGAAAAGCTAAAAGTAATCTCTATTTTACTTCTTACTGGATACAATTAGGTACCACAGTCAAGCTAGGACACTTTGGAGTACTGATGATGACTTACAAAATTTATGAGTAATCAAATCAATGCGCAGGAACAGGTTTCAACAAATACTCTAGTTTCTCTATTTAGAAGAAAGTCGTAAAAAAACTACAGACAAAGATAGGATGTAGAAACTGCGTCCCATAACAGACCGTTTAAAAGCCAATGTGATTGTTTAAGACCTTTCATCCAGAGCAGCATTTATCTTTCGGCGAGAGTACGATTGCATATTTTGGCAAGCTTGGACGCAAACAATTTATAAAAGGTAAACCCTCAGTTTTGGCTACAAGGTCCAGTCTTTGTGTAGTCCGGATATCTTTCAAATTTCCAAATTCAAGACTATGTCCCCAATATGAAGAAAGATCTGTTAAATATGATGATTTTCCACCCGAAGTTCAGGAGCCGCAATTCGCCTTTCATTTTGATAAACTGTTTAGCGGGATTCCATTACTAGTCTACCTAAAATCTCGAGGCTACACGGCTACTGGAACCATCCGAGAAAATTGGATATCAAATAGTTGCCAACTGCCTTGAAAATAACAATCAAAAAAGGTATGAGGTTTTGCTGTTTCATCAAAAGTGAAAGGCACGGGCATTGTTTTGACAAAATGGGTCGACAATTCAGCTGTATCTGCTGCATCTAGGGTATACGGAATGAATCCAATATCAAACGTTCAGCGTTATTAAAGAAAATAACTATCGTTCGTACATGTGTAATCGGCCAGTATAACAGATACATGGGGGCACTGGACCGAATAGACCAAAACGTTAACCTTTACCGGCATCCAGCATTGGAAACAGAGGTAAGAAATGTGGGGCTGCATATTTACTTGGTTGCTCGACGTATCCGTACAAAATGCATGGCAGTTACATCGATCGGTCCATACATCAATGTCACAGTTAGAATTTAGACGTAACATAGCAATTTTATATGGCAAACTTTATGGACAAGATGCTGAAGGATCCGGACCCTCACGAAAACGGAAACTTGATGAAACAGCCTATGGAGAGCTAAAGCGGCATTTACACTGTATCACTTTTGATGGACATCCAAAGTGAATCATCCAGAAAATGATCCGGAGTGATCGTCCTTGTTTACATATTTTCATCCATTTTTGTGGTTTCACTTCTGTCGCTATTCAATGTTCTTCAAAATATCGTCATTTCGTCATTGCTTGGTGCAATAACTTGTGGTATCAGGTGGCAGGATGTCTCGTTCCAGAAGGAATAAAATTATTATAAGCGATGATATTGATTTAATTTTCAGTGGACTGATAAATCAATTGAACTCAATTATATCAACAACTGGCCGTGCTAAAAGACGTTGGTGGGTGTAACCGTGTGTTTTAAGGAGAGAAAATCTAGAAGCTTCGTCCACGCTGTTAAGACAGTGGGCAGAAGAAAATCCTGAGGAGTACAGAAATTATTTAAGAATGAACGAGGTACAATTCACATATCTTCTCGAAAAAGTTACTCCGTTTATCCAAAAAAGGATACTTGGTTTCGAGACGCTTTGAGCTCTAAAATAAAACTACAAATGAGGCAAATTTACATTCATAATAATAGCCACAGACAATCGCACAGTTTGTTTAAATTTTCACTTATCCTTCATTTTGAGGACGAAACCTAACAGGTATATTATATCTAACATTTATATTACAGTCGTCGGTTCAGGGAACAACTGTTTCATAAAATGTTGGCAGGGGGTCAATATGTTTCATGGTTCATCTTTACTATACACTTTGGATAAAACGCAAATGAGAGACAATCTACACTTATCACTTTAGACGATTCCTCCAAGATGAACATCTAAAGTGATAAGTGTAAATGAGCCTTAAGATTTGATGGGTTGAACCACTGGCCTTTGACAGTGACATGTCACTTGATGGCAACCTACGGGCAATTGTGATGTGAATGTTTCTAAATAGAATCTAGTTTTTCTGGATAAGATATATGACATTAAGTGAGGATTATTTCAGATTTCTAACCAGTAAGTTTATTAAAAAAATATATTAAATTTCGTGTTATTTTTTTGCATTTGAACAAATGATTGGCTGTTGCGCGTAGGAATATCAGACGTATGCGCATGACACTTGGATTTTGTTACCAAGGTGACCAATTCGCGTCTAAATATGCCAATTATGAGCCTTCACGCATGCGTACCTCATAACTCACATATTTTCCACAGTTGTTCTTCCTTGATTTTGGGATTGAGTTACTTTTGTTTAGTAGCGCTCCCGGAACCATCAGAGGGGCCACGCGTGAACTGAAATATTCATATATTTAATACTCCTGAATAAATATATGGAAATCGAAATATTAGAGCGACAACACACGCTGCTGCCAAATGCGCAGGTTCGAAGGTCGAACATTCGGCGTACCTAGACGTGAGTGGTTGAGCGCCGACTTACGGCTAGCCAGAGCAGAGCATCAATAGAGCCCGCAGTTTACCCATGTCTAAAGTGACCATAATTCTAACACCTCAATGCAGGACATTACATAACAATTGTGAAAATAAGTGCCAACATTTTTTTGGAGAGGTGTTGTGTATTGCGTTTTAGCACCATCGCTATTTTTTCAAAAAAATAATAAGGCGAATTTTGAAATTTTGATTCGCCGCTAGCGAGCCGCGGTTACAAACCATAATGACATTTGGTGGGCTGGGTTGAATTGTTTACTATTTGAAGGGTTTGTTTCAGTGTTTTGACGGTCCAGCGAGTTACGTGTAATGGCTGTAGTGGTCTAGTGGTTCGATGCTGCGTTTGCGACACGAAGCTGCGGGTTCGATTCCCGCCAGTGGCAGGCTTTTTTTTTAAGTTATGTTTGTAAAAAGTTTTTTATGTGTTATGAGGGTAAATCTCAGCAAATGGGACGGAAGTATGGGGACGGAAATGCGTAAACCAATTCTAGCCGCTAGGGCGGTATTATATACAAATTTGCCATTTAAAATCGTTTCAAACGGATTTTAGACAATAAAAAGCATATTTTAAATTAAACGAACCGTCAAAAGCATTATTTCTTAATTATCACATTCGCAGTGTATTTGGATTCATAGCACAGCTTATTTTTAATGGACGATTGAATTTAAAATGAATTTTCGCTTCAAAATCCACGACAAATTCGTCCGAAGCTACGGCTATCGGCCTAAAAAGTCCGAGTTTTCGGATTTATATACAATTTTGCCATTTAAAATCGTTTTAGAACGGATTTTAGACGATAAAAAAGCATATTATTATTTATCGAATTTATATAACGAACTGTCAAAAGTATTATTCAGATGCTCAGACGTTTAAAACAATATTAAGTCATAGCCCTCTTCTAAAATTTGAAAAAGTTGGTTATTGACTTTCCCAAATCAAAGAATGTCGGCCCAAGATTACTAGGTAAATAAGCTGTGTCCATATGTTAATGTTATTCCTGGTGGCATTAGATTTTCGTGTCGAATTTGTGCAGTGAATTAATCCACTCCTAAGCTGCCAGTAAGTATTATTAAAGAATCCTCACTAATATTATAAATGCGAACATGTTTGTTTTTATTCTACGAACAAGCAAAAATATATAGGTAACGGCTATATCACGTTGAAAATACCAGTTCTCGTCCGATCACCGAAGTTAAGCAACGTCGGGCGTGGTTAGTGCTTGGATGGGTGACCGCTTGGGAACACAACGTGCTGTTGTCATTTTTTTCAACCGATGTCGTTATAGGATAAATGTTTACACATCAGTGTCGAGTACTAGCAGACTCGCACATTTTTCTTACTAATTTTGGGTACGCCTTGGGTTAAACCTGGTTAGTTCCTGTTTCATGAGCTCCCGTAGCGAGCGAAGCGAGCGGAGGGCCATGCCTGAAGTAAAATATGAGATGTTCTAAAATAGTAAACAAACTCTCTAGAGCGGAGGGCCATGCGTGAAGTGAAATATTAGATGTTCTAAAATAGTAAACAAACTCTCTAGAGCGGTGGGCAATGCGTGAAGTGAAATATTAGATGTTCTAAAATAGTAAACAAACCCTCTAATAGTAAACAAACCATGTCCCGCCCATTATGGTTTATAACCGCAGCTCGCTAGAGGCGAGTCGGATTTTGGACTGGGTTAGGCTTTTGTCGCACCACCTAGGAATGGGCAAAAGTAGTAATGGGGCGATATTTAAGATTCTTATTTTTCCATTAATATAGTAGAGTATAAACAATTAGCTAATTTTGTGGTCATTTTGTGCATACCGCATACCACAAGAGAGAATTGCAGGACATTTTGCAGGACGCTTGCTTTCTCTGGACAGAGCCTATGAATGCTTGACTGTCCTGCTCAATGCAGGACGTCTGGTCACTTTACCCATGTCTTTGCGGTGCAATGAATCTTTCGCTCTGGTAGCGCAATGGTTAGATGCAGTGCCTGTGATGCAGTGGCCTGGTGCTCATATGTAAATGGAAGGCGCGATAGGACGTTACCATAGGGCGACTGTAATATAAATGTAGTTGCGTTGGGTTAGGCGGAGCGAGCGAAGCAAGCGGAGGGCTAGGCATGAAGTGTTCAAATATTTGAGGATGAAACGTAACGGGTATGTTATATCTAACATTTATATTGCAGTCGGCGCTATGGCGAGATCCTTTCGCCTCTGCAATTTACATATATGGTTCGATTCCCGTCGGTGTATTTTATTTTTCTAAAAGTTATGTTTGTAAATGTTTTTTATTCTTCATTTTGGGCCTACTTTGGGTTAGTTTTGGTGAGTTTTTGCTGGTTGCGTCCCCGTAGCGAGCGAAGCGAGCGGAGGGCTATGCATGACGTGAAATAATAGGTTTGTTCTAGCAGCGATTTAAACCCAAACCAAACCAAATCCAAGCCAGCGGAGTTTGCGCATTGCAATATAAGCGACACTTAAATCGCTATGCGCAGACTCCGCAGGCTTGGATTTGGTTTGGTTTACGTTTAAATCGCTGCTAGAACAGACCTAATAGTCAACGTTTCATTGGCCGCAATAGTTGCTGTGCTGCGGCTAGACACAAGTTGATCGCCAAAATCTGCGGGCGCCATTACATTTTTATTTTCGATTTTAGTATTACAATTGAAGAATTATATTGCGTCCTTTGCGGTGATGTGAGAGTGTTGACATTGTTACAAGACGCCGGATTGATTTTTAAGCTTGGTGAGATAGACATATAGTTCAAATCGTAGTAACAAAAAGAATATATAATGTCGGCAGGATAGTGCCCCAGGTTTGGCTACTGGGATTTACAGACATCAATTTGAAGAGAGGTGTTATATTGCATATTCGAAATCTGCCCAGAAAAGAAATTATTCCAAAGATCCAGAAACATTTAAAAACAGGATCAGAAATATGGACCGATAAATGGCGTGTCTACGACTGTTTGAGTACATTGGAGGGAGTCTCCCTATTTATCTATAAGTCAGTAAGTCATTCCGACAATTTTGTGGACCCTCAAACAGGGGTTCATACAAACTATATCGAAAGATATTGGTCCCTGCTGAAAGGATTACATGTCATGGGGTCGCCATTTCTACCGGAACATATTGACCATTTTATGTGATTTTAAAAATATGGAGGAGTTCCTCACCAGACATTTAATAATATAATTGACCATATCGCCGAGAAACATTTTTTTGAATTGTAAATAAATCGTTTTTCAGTATTGCCTTCCGCTGCGTCTTTTGGGTTAGTTTACTACAAAGATTATCCTTTCACTTTTTTTTCCTACTCAGGACCCTTATTCACTCCCAAATCCTAAAAATTTGAAATTTTAGGTTGTTTTGATTTTTTTTAGGAAAACACTAAAAATAATGGATATAATCACTTTATTGTATACAAAAATACCTGTTCCAAGCAGATATGAAAATTTTTTTTACAAAAATTGCTATTTTTAGTTGCCCTAAAGTGTTAAAAACCCCTTTTGCCTATTGAAAAGAAAAGGAGATGCGCTGGATTATTCTGCAATAGTATTGGTCGTACCGCCTGTGAAAAGTGCAATGTTGGGCTTTGCGTGAAATGTTTGAAGAATTATCATACACCACGTTAATATAGTTCTATTTCTTTTTTTAAATAAAGTTATTATGTGACAATGTATTATTTTTCTCTTACCACGGCAAGATACGGTATGACCCAGCGTTGCCAAATGGCAACGGGAAATTAAAGTAAAGCGTCACATCAGCAAAACAAAACGGCCAATTTGTTATGGTATTGTGACCTAAATTAACGCGCTTATAATGAACAAACTAGTTCTGTTTAAAAATTTTCTGCGCCATACCGGGTAAAATCATCTTGTCTCTAATTTAAAAAAGTAAAAGATTGCTGTTAAAAAACCTCAGCTTCTTATGAATTGCATCAAATATCTACAAAATAAAAATTTATTGGTTTCAATATTTATTCAAGATTTTATGAAAAAATGGTTTTCTCGAGCTTTGAGTATTCCTTAATGCCTCATTTTTTGGAAGTAATGGCTCTGGAGATATGGTCATGAAGCGTATTATCTTTTGTGCAAATATATGTCTCTCAGCACGATTATTAAAAATGTTTGGGGATTGTATTTTTTCAAATAATGAACAGGTTAGTATGCTTTTCATTCGCCAGTAAAACACCTCGTATTCGAGGAAAAATGGGTCAGTGCTATATTTTCGCCATTTCAAGTTTTACTGTGATAATAAACATGTGGATCTTGCATTATGTAGACATTGTACCTCGAGTGTAGCGAGTATTCTTCTGCTATTTTATTATTTTAGTTTGTCTAATAGCGTCACACTACTGTTTGACTGTAAAATAACGTATTATTTATCGGGGCATCGTGCAGCTTTATATTTGTGCTCTACTTGAGCAATTTTTTATTAAGAACATTTCTGGATTAAGAAGAATAAATATGGATTAAGATGGACTTGTTTAGCAATATAAATGTCAATTTTATATAAAGAATGTTCATTTTAAAACTGGCCACCCACGTTATCTGTGTAACTAAAGAGATTTTTAAAACCCCCGAGGCACATCAACAAATTTATTGAAGGATAATGCTTTTTACGAAAAATTGCATGGCGCCCCTTCAACTCCCTAATCACCAGGGCTATACCACCCCAAAATTCTTAAATGAGACGGTGGTCGAGTGATACATCATTTTAAAGGGCTACTTATTCTGTACATTTTGACGCTCCATTTTTCAAATTTGACCTCACCGTTGCAGAATAACATCCATTTTAATGTTTAAATAAATAAAAAGATAAATTAATGAATTGTAGTTTTCTGTCAAAATCCCATAAATGTCAAGGGACAATAACAGTTTTATTCTACATGAGCAGTACAAACTCGGCAGCTCTGACGGTATCTACAGCCTCTTTCCACGGAGCCTACTGTTTTATCATTGAAATATCAAATGTGGGCGTTTTAAACGATTGACTTTGCTATTAAAAGTGATAGCTCACAACTGAGCGTTTCAACCATTCCTGCCGAATGGCTCTAGGTGATGTTTTTAGATTGCGCTAAAAATATATATCTAATTTGGAATACTCTAAGCAAAAAAATGCATATCCATCGAAATATACCTGCTTGTTTATAGTTTTTTGTGATATTCTAAGAATAATTCTATGTAGATATTTTATCGCTCATGAACTCCAAAACTATAAACCATTGTCAGTTTTGTATTTAGTAAAAATATTCGTATACTACCTAATACCTACAAAAGTTGGCCTTCGATTTCGACAATTATATTAACAATGGTTTACTGTTTGGAAGAAGGAATTGAAATAGCATTTACTTTGGGTGCAAATAATGAATCACCTCGGTATACTGCCGCTGTTTGTTATGTTATGCAGCTTATTCAGAAATTCAGAGCCACCAAGTCGGTAGCAAATTTAAAACGTAGTGGTCCCAGAGTTCAAGACGAGGCTACTGAAATTGAAGTTTTGACATTTCGCGGCAGATCCATGTACTTCAGTAAGATAGGTTTCTGCCAGTACTCACGTATCTGTTGGAGCACAAATTTCATCCTTATAAAATTAAATTTCTACAGGCCTTAAATGAAGATGACCCAGATCCTAGACTTCAATGTTGTGAAGAAATGATCTAGTTTATTGCCAGAATCCCAAATATGCTTCGAAAAATGTGTTTTTGCAAACGAATGCACATCCCTCCTTGAACTGTTAATAAACACAACTGCCTCTATTGGAGTGATGAGAACCCTCATATTTTCAGAGAGCGTCATACGCAGTACCCAGAAAAAGTTAATGTTTGGGCGGGAATTCTCGGAGGCTGTAATAGGTCTTTCATTTTTAAATGGAAATCTGCACTGATAAAAATGTGAAAAATAAAACTTTAATAAATATTTATTTATTTTTTTTATTTATGTTAAATAAAAATTACTTAGATTAAATAAAATTTCTTCAATTTAAATAAGTGGGAGTGTATTTGATTTTTTTTGGTTATTTATTTGCCTTGTGATAGCAAGACCTTTTTCCATATTAAACACATATTTATTCGCTTTAAAGCTTTAAAGATACGAAACCTCTCCATTATTTAAAATAAATAAGGGTTGCTTTAAATTAAGGATTGTGAATATTGGACCAAATATTACTACTTAAACAGAGTCTCGTCTAACACGGTAGCTATTGCTCGTCCGCGTCTACGCTCTACACTCCCGCTCCTTCAGTCTCCGTCTCGTGCATTAAGTTCAGTTTCATTTCTGCTGCCGTCCTATAGAGAGATTTTATAGAGAGTATCCGCCCATGGTCGCCATTTTTAAAAATATTTGTTATGGAAAATACATTAATTAGTGACCCAAGTGAGGCTTGGGTCACTTTTGCCCCCATTTTAAGGCAAGTTACGTTTTTATTATGGTACGTAATTAATCGTTGTAAAAAGGGAGGCTTTTATATAATCAAAATGGGGTGTGTTTTACTAGTAATTAAAAATTGTTTGCTGCTGTTACTAGCTAGCAATGCAGATGAATTCACGCGATAGACGCCTACAATAGTGTAACAGTACGCCGCGCCGCGCCGAAGCAGTTTGGCGTAAGATCCTGATTGAGTATTTTTTGCTTTTTACGTTGTACAAGTTCAATGGCGTCCTTTCCGTTCTTGTACCTACATAATATAATATAAATTAATAGGTATTTCAAAGCTCTATTTATTCAATCTGAATAAATAAATGGTTGATCCATGAAAGTACAGTTTTCGAAACAAATTGTTTTTTATTTCGATAAAATCTATAGAATAAAAAAAAACATTAATTAGTTAAATGAATAAGATATACTTTTAAACAATGTGGCAGGCTATTCAAATAGCATCATGAACAACAGTCACAATTGTTTTGTTTCTATTATTTTTTGTTTTACTTATTGTTGTTTTATTTTTAGATGAAAATATTGACGACACCGAAGTTTTACGTAGACTGACGGAAATCGATTTAAATGTCGTTACTAACAATAGAATCGGTGACAATCTTGTGCCATTTCCAATGCTCATTATACTGGATCTGGAAAGATAGTTGTATGTTCTATTAGTTTAATTAAGTAAACTGTTACTGCCTTTGACTATTTTTATATGATACATTTTGATGAACTTTAGAATTTTAAACTGCATAAAAGCTAGTATGTTACCGTTAAAATTAATAAGTAGTACAACTTATTTCATAATATATTTATGTTCCTACCTAGTATTTAGGAAAAAGATGTTTTTAGTTTATATTAATAGTTTTTTTCATTTTAAAAATGATTTAACTTTCAAAGCCAGTGATAAGCAGAGACAGAATAATCTGATTATATTTTTTATTTATATTTTGTGAGTATTCGCTTTGTTCTTTGTTTTTTAATACATTTGAATAAAAATATTTCTTGGATATCCCTTTTAAACTTTTATTTTATTTACTGTGGACAACTGTGTCTGTCATGAATTTGGTAATTAAAAGTTAAGTGTTCTGAAATGCTTTTTACAAATCGGTGGGTTAGATGGGGTTCAGATTTTGGATTATTTACCAATTAAAAGAAAGAGATAGTTTGTTTCAGCTAAAACGTGAAACCTAAGTGCGTCTTAAGAATAATAACCGTGTTTTTTATTATTTATTTTTTTAAGCTACATATTTGTTACACCTTTTTTTATTTGCTAATGAAACCGATTTCTAATCACTCATCTAATTGAATGACAATAAATAGTCCTTTTAGAAAGATCAACACATATTTATAACAGCCATTTTTTTTCTATTTACGTCATCACCAACACAAACAGTAAAAATCGAATACTCAACTAAAAACAATTATTTATTACAAATGCAAGATTTTGATAAGTAAATAATTTGCTTATTTGAATCAAATTAATCAAATTGTTATTTCAAATAAAAATAAGGCTTCAGCAAATAAAAATGATTTGATTCAAATATGAGAAATTATTTCGTACAAATACCCAAAATAATGATTAACTCAAACTAACCCAACCTATTTAATTTAAAACACGAAACTTTTGGAACATTTACAACATATATATTTTCTAAAATCTTTGTGTTTTGATTGAAATCTGAGGTATATTTGTTCCAAAAGCTTCGTGTTTTAATTTAAATAGGTCGGTTATTTAAACCAATGTTATGAGTATTTGTGCGAAATAATTTCTCATATTTGAATCAAAATAATTTTATTTGTTTTGAAGTTATTTTTGTTGGATGTGAACAACGATTATAAAATCATATTGCTTGTTCGAAATAAATACTTATTTCGAACAAAGAAAATCTTAAAAATATATCAAATAAATATTATTTCTTATCCGATCGGACGAAAAACTACACATTTCTGATTTGTTTTCTCACAGCAAAAGTCATGATTTCAGAATATTGTATTCGTTGCTTGGCAACATGCAATAACTGCACGGGAATAGGCAATAACTGTACGGGAATATAACATTTCCGTCCTAGGACGGGAATATAACATTTTCGTCCTATTCAAACGCCTTGTTTGTTAGATCTGACGTTTATCAAAAGTAACATTTAGCTGTAGTAACTTCAAGCTCCCTCGATTCAGAACTTGATATTATGTTGAGTTTAAATTTAAAACACCGTTTTTATTTACAGTAATATTTGGCTCTATTTTTATAAGTACGTATTCTAATTAATTCCGATTGGATAAAAAATAGTATGTGCAACTCGTATATAGGAAAAGCACATTCCTGGACTCCCGTGTTGCCGTCCTCGGCTGCGCCTCGTCCACCAATTACCACCGTCGCGTCGGCGTCGTCCAGGAATGTATTGCTTTTTCTCCTAGTTACACAATATACTACTTTATTCAAACAAATATTTGTTTGGCCATTATCAAACAAATATTTGCTGAATAAACTCTATTTTTTTTTGGACCAAAAAAACTTTTTCAGTGTGAGGGGATAGCAATTGATCAACTTATTACATAAGCAGTGGAAAATCAGAATGACGAATTCGGTAACGCGATAATTATTGAAGAGCTTCTTCACACTTTCCAAAATTTAGGGTGACCACACACATAGAAAAGAGTTCTCAAACTGAGGGAATTGACGTTATTCCAAGAGCATATTGACTTTGATATGTGGCAAACGAATATTACTTTGTGTGGAGAGAAGAATTTCTTCACCTCAGAAAATAGTTCTCAAACTGAGGGAATTGACGTTATTCCAAGAGCATATTGACTTTCATATGTGGCGAGAGAATATTATTTTGTGTGCATATACTCTAGATCTAGAAACAATCTGCATTAATTGGTTGCACTTGCTGGTGTGTGTGATGAGAAAAATTTACGTTTTTTTTTTTAATTTAAGCAGATCAAGCAGAGTATGTTACAGTGAACTTCTAAAGATGGCTCCATTTGTTTGACCTTCCTGGACACAATGCACATGCGGAAAAAGTATTTTCTCTAATCAACGCCCAATGGACAAAGGAAATATGGCATGCCATATTTCTCCGAACTTCCAATTTGTTTAAGAATGTCTTTGTTTTGCTGTAAAATTCAGTGCACGTTACGTTCTTATAACTAAATTGGACCAGAGTCAGTCCCTTTATATTTTCTAATGTAAATCTCTTTCTTTCTTTTGTCAGATGGTAAGTTTGGTAGTTTTTAAACGAACTACCTGTATAATACATCCCTACAGACTAGATAGGATACATCCAAGTGAAAAAACACATATATTGCACTATTAACTTCAAAATATTATAAAAATACTATTATTGTCCATTCAATTCAAATAGTTAAACACATAATGCATGTATGGAGATCGTCAAGAATATAAAATATAAGTAAAACATTACACAAAACAGGAAATTACTGACAAATTGTGAAATAACGGGTCTATTATTAAATAGACACAGCAACCTATTCATATTACGTTTCTGAAAAGCTCAAGGCTAGCCTGGTTATTCAAAATATTTATATCAGAAAAAATAGTTTGTAGAAAAGAATTACCTAAGCTGATGAATTCTACTCAAAAGACAGTTTAAAGTGTTTTTAAATTTTTGATAAATTTAGCGTTAACGCTAATATTACCATAAATATGATTTTTGTGTATATGGCATGTCGATTTTTGTAGATAACTGTACATCGAAATTCGGACAGCCTTTAGATGGCCGGCACATATGATGTCAATATACCTATTGACACGGTTTTGAGAGCTCAAGCGTTGATAGTCATCAACGTCCCAAAATAAATATGATAGTAAAAAATTTTTATAAAAATAATAATAATAATAATAATAATAATATAATAATAATCATTATTCAAGTATTTTGTAATACATTGAAAATGCATGAGTGCAGCTAAACAGAGTAGCTCAGCTGATTTATACACTTATCCTTAGAAAATAAAAAAAAAATAAAAAAGGTCACTACGATTACAAATAATAAACCTAAAAGATTGGTTTAAGCAAAAGAATAAAAATTTTATCAAAAAAGAGTATCCAATTTAAAGCACTAATGTAAAATATAAGTCTTTATTTGCTTAGAGAAAGCTGAAATAGAGCAAGTACGAAGGGTAAAGGGTAGATCATAAAAGGTTTTAGCCAGGTCATACGTAAAAGATCTCTCATATACTCCACATTGATGACGGGGTATAATTACCCCATTAAATCGCAAGTTAAGTGTGTTTGCATCTGTCCTAAACGTTATTTTCTGAAATAAATATTGAGGAGATTTTAATTTAATAATTTTGTTATATAACACACATTTGAATCGTGATTTGTTAAATGGGCCTCAGTCAGGGAGAATAAGTTTTGAGAAAATTGAAAAAAACTGTTTACATTATCAACGGATAACAAAATAACAATTCCAATCATTTTAAGATGTAGTATATCATGAATGGAAATGTATTTGAGACAACTGTTCTTTTAGATTTATATGCGTATTTTTTGCGAAATTTTGAATGTTGATGACTCATGCCCTTTTAACAAATTGAAGATTTTACGGGATAAGAAACCTTCTGTAATATTTTTTAAATATATTTATATATTTTTTTATATCAGTGAAAAACAAAACACTAGTGAGTAAAATATAACTTGGCCTCTATTCATCTTCTTCGATGTTATTATTCACTGGTCAGTTTAAAATGTCTTCATAAAATGGCTGGTGTTCATTCGGCACATACTGCTTAAGTTTGGCGAAGTCTGTCATTTTGAAGGTTTTATGGGAATTTTTCCGGTTGGATATGGACACCTATTTGGCGGGGCAGGAGAATCTCTCTGAAGGCTCATAAAAAAGGTATGAGAGATGAGGCCGTTGATCGAAGGGAATGCCTTTATGTAGCCTTTCATGTCATGATCATAAACAAATTGATACAGGGTACTCACAGCAAAATTTATTTTATCCTTTCTTGGTTTGTGTTTTGTTTCTTCAGAAACGGCATTTTTTTATAATAATTTTTCCACCACATTTTAAAGTCTAAAATGTCTGTCGCTTTAACCTCTTTGAGGTGGAATTTGCCTAGTTTGGCGCTCAAAATAATGTGTTCCGTTACTTCAGGCACGTTGAAAATTCTGTCACGTTTCCTTAGTCTTCGAGAAATAATCTGAAAATCCACACGACGCAATTTTGTTAAAACGGCATGCGTCACTGACTGATGCCTTTATAACACTGATATGACTGATTTTTTTGCGCGCCCATAACAACCGCGTAAATGCAAGGACAGGTGCCGTTTTAACAAGAAACGATAGCTCGGTTAATGTAGAGCTCAACAAAATTAAAAACTCAAAATGGATGGATGGGTGACTGATGGATCAAACGTCTTGTTTTCATATTAACCCAACCCGTGACCATCAGTTTATGACTAATTGGTTGCCTACGGCGAATTCCATAAATAAATCTTAAACAGTATTTTTGAATTCGCTCTATTTTTTCACAGTATTCTGCAATCAAACAAGGGCCATACACCACATCACAGTGGTTAAATATGGATAAAATCATAGTATCACATAACGTTTTTTTAGTTTTCTGATCAAGCAAATGTCTCGAGTTGTAAAGAGCACGCAATCTTCCAATACATCTTTGAATGCACATAGAAATATGTTTCTTAAACCGGCGTTCATTATCAAAAGTAAGCCCTAAATTTTTGTGTTCGATTTTCACAGGAAGTATATCCGCTTCAATTTTTACAGATACTTTTTTTTGTTAAACGCTTTACATCAATAGGTCTCCCAAAAAAACATAACAACAGACTTATTAGGATTTAAATAAAGGTCATGATGTTTAGAAATTTCATTTATTTTATTTAAATCTTCTGTAACCAAATTACAACTCTGTTCCAATTGCGAGGGTAAAAAAGGGTAGTATAATTGAGTATCATCTGCGTACTTTTGAATTTTACAGTATTTTAAAGAGTCTGGAAACTTGGAGGTATATAAAATAAAAAGAATTGGTCCCAATATGGACCCCTGAGGTACAACTGATTCTATTTTAAGATAGTCAGACTTAACACCATTTAAAATCACCCTCTGCTCGCGATTCATGAGATAATTTTTAATTAAAGTTATAGAATTATTATGGAATCCGAGGTACTCCAAGACTACTAACAGTATGTCATGATTTATGGTGTCAAAAGCCTTAGAGTAATCTAGGAGAACAATAATTGTACAGTTACCCCTATCAATGGACCTAAAAATGTCATCAGTTACATTAAGAAGTGCGGAGGCACAGCTGTGTCCCTCTCGAAAACCCGATTGCGTATTATCGATTAACTTTTCAGTTTCAACATATTTTACAATCTGCACGTTCAATGACTTTAGATAAAATTGGTAGAATGGAAATTGGCCTTAAATCACTAAAGCTATTTGGAATATTTATTTTTGCTAAAGGAGTAATATTGGCCAGTTTCCACTGAGACGGAAATACAGAATTTAAAATGCAGAAATTTATCAGATGACAAATAAATGGTAAGATTAACGGACAGCAGAATATTAAAAAATTTACATGTATTCCATCAGAACCAACAGATCTAGTTTTAATTTGAGTTAAAAGTTTTGAAACTTCATTTTCTGAAACTGTAAGAAATTTAAATTTATCAGAGGTAGTTTTAGGTGTTTTATAGTATTCATAAACCGCTGAAGAAATGTTACTAGGTGATGGTATATTATTTATAAAAAAGTTATTAATGTCATTTGGATTAGAAAGATTGTCAGAAATGCTATAGTTTTTCTTGTTAAGAAAATATTAAAATTTTTTAATGTTTTCCAAAAGACTTTGCAATTTTTAGTGTTAAGCTGTTGCAAAAAAATTTTGCAACAACTGCTTTGCTTACAAGTTTATTAATATAGTTTCTTAGATCTTTATACGCGTTATGGTTTTCTGGGGTTTTGTTATTTTTAAATTTAAATTTTGCCTTGTTTCTTAGTTTAATCATATCTTTTATGTTTTGTGTTATCCATGGAAGATTTTTTTTCTTTATTTGGACGGTTTTAAGAGGAGTAAATAAATCCATAAGTAGCGTTATGTTCTTATTAAAAAAATTTAGCTTTTCATCAATGTTGTTTATATCGTAAATATTTTGCCAAGGAATTGATCTTAAAGAGTCGTAAAGACCTACGAGATTTAAATTTTTTAAGTCTCTAAACGTAACTGATTCCACCCTGGCCACCAAGGCCAATCACACCATAAATCAGTTCATGGTCAGAAATGTCCAGCCCTCGAGTTCCAGATTGTAAAATATGTAAGTCTTCAGTTCCAATTAAATGATCTATGAGCGTTGAAGAGGTTCGAGAAATTCTTGTTGGTTCATCAATAATTTGTTTTAAGCCCAACCCATCAAGCACTTCTAGAAATTTGCGAGCTCCACACTCAGTAGGGTCAAATAAATTAATATTTGTATCACCAAAGAGAATTAAATTATCAGTTTGTCGAAGTTGATCCATAAGTATTTTTTCAATTTCGGGCACAAAACGATTAACAGAAAAATCTGGTGGACGATAAACGCAACCAATAACTAAACACTTCGCTTTTAATTTAATTTTAATCCATAAACATCCTACAATAACATGGTATTGATCAATTATTTCATGTGGTAGAGAATCCCTTATATAAACACCGACTCCGCCCCCATTACGACCAACCCTATCCCATCTATAAAAATTGTAATTATTAATGTGAACAAATTCACTTGATAGATGTGGCTTTAGATTGGTTTCTCCTACACCTATAACATCATAACACTCACGAAGAATATGTTCTTTAAACTCAATAAAATGTGCTGTTAAGGAAGCAATATTTAAGTGACAAACCTTAAAATTTTTAGTATTCATTCCTCTGTAAAATTAAATAAGTAAGTACTTAGTTATACTTGTATAATGCACAACTTACTTTACAAATAAAACAACCAATCAAGTAAGAACTACCAAAGAGAAAAAAACCTTTACCCTAAAATATAGAAAGAGACAAAAAAATAAAAATGTTTTTAGGAAGCTTGACTCCCCACAAAGAAAAAAACAAAAAAATAAATTACTACAGTTATCATAAGAGTTTTAAATCATTTCGATCTTACAATAAAAAAAACAACCCACAATGTAGCCCGAAAAGGGTAGTTTATCAAATAGGTAAATAATTATTAATACATTATGGATAATTATACATATTCTGTTAATACTTATTATCAAATCAATAAAGTAACTAATAAACCAAAATATTAACTTAACTTACAGTTTTTATTCCAATTAAAGCTGGTAATCCAATAAACAAAATAAGCCGTACGCACTAAACAGTATTATTACATTTCACTTTGAATATGCGCCCATTCTGTCTCGGATCTAATTTGCACTTTTTTATTATTATAAAAGATATAAACAAAGCCACCTTGAGTCCAAGTAGCATTTCCCATAGCGTCACGCACCTTATTAAATAAATTACGATTCGCAACTGTAAGAAGTTCCGTAATCATGAAGTTCGAACTTTTTAGTGTCTTTTTCGCGAAAAATATTTGGTCTCGTTTCCATCGATGTGTAAACGCTACGACAATGGGTCGTATTTTTTCGGAATTTTTGTGTTTGGATCCCATACGGTGACATTCCGCTAAATCGGTTTTTTCGATGTTGATGTTGAATTTGGTCGATATAAAATTTAACGTCTCCGTATAAACATTTTCGTTTCGGTTCTCTTCGACGCCATGGATGATTAATGAGAAATTGTTTCTGCGCATCTGCGTAGTGGTAGTTTCAAGTAGCAAATTATCGTTTTGTTTTTGAATGCTTTGAAGATCGTTCTTAAGAGCTTGGAGTTCTTCTAGAACCAATGTCTTAAAGTCTGACAATTCTTCAGGAAGGCTGGATGATGGGCCAACAGCTGAGATTCGGGGCCGTGCTAATTTGTCACGATTTTCAAACTCAGTCATGAGCCGGTTGAACATGCCGGTTAGTGTGTCAATGCGACTATTCACTTCTTTTAGGGTTTTGGCCATATTTACCTAATAATGTGGAGCCCGAATGCAGCTTAGCAAAAACTTGCACCAAATTTAGGTTTGGATAACTATAAAAACTCACTGGATTTAGGAAAACTTTTACTTTTTGGGGAGCCGATTGCTAACGTGTTTATCCGTATCGCAGCGACATCTACCGTTCGATATAAGGTGTATGTTTTAAAATTATTTTGTTATATTAATTATTTGTTTTTAAAACGATACGTTATGTGTTCAAGAAGACCCAGGCGAAGCGCCGATATACTTACATACATTCTCGCATTCATGAATGAAAGCTCATTGGCAGTATCCTTCATTCCTCTGTTCTTCCTCATTCCTGCGGCATCTCTCCTTCTCCTGCAGCTTCCGCAGGGCCAAGCCGAGCTTTTGCGTTCGCAAGTCCTTCATTAGTCGGTTGCAGTCCTGCAACGTTCAGCAGGATGGCGACGCGGCGCTCTTGAATTCGACGGCGGCATCGTCGCGTGTTCTCCTCGGCACGTGCTCCGAATAAGCGGAGGTAAAGCAGAGCTCCTGCAGGTGGATTTTGAGCGGCGGTGATTGTTTTTCGCTACATGGGACATTAAGTGAATTTTTATTGCTTTCGCGGAGGAGTTGTTTGTGTTTTTGAGTTAGTAAACTAGTATAGTCAAATATTAAACGCGCCTTTGACTGCCAATTTTATTGGCGGCATCTTAACTAGGATGTTTAGCAAGACAATAAAAATGCATCGATTATTTCTGAAACAATTTTATATTTAGTGTTTATCGAGTGGTTAGAACGAGTCCTCTAATGATGGCAAAACGGCTGGATCGACTTTAAAGGTTAGTTTATGTCGCATGAGATGAACAGTAATTTTATTTTAATTTCATCTGAAAGACAAGTGAGAGTCGGATAAAGTCCAAATGACCACGCATTCTTATTATGTAGTATGAATTTCACAAACTTCTTACAATTATTCATATAGCGAAAAACGAAGACACCACGATAGTGATTATTTCTGAAGTATTATTTTTGGGGTTGGCGCCAGCAGGAGGAATATTAAAATCTTAAATATAAAATTAATTTTCCATGTTGTTTTCTTTAATTCTGTTTTACTTAATTCGATGCTATTTCAATGTATTAACATATTTTAGACAGTATCAATTTTCTCTCAAAAAAAAAAAAAAAAAAAAAAATTTAAGTAACTAAGTATAAAGAGATTAGGTTCTGCAAACGCGTCCCGATGTCCCCATATTAACTGGTTGGTGGATGGTAGGAAATGAAGTGAGAATGTCAGCACTTTATACCCTCATTATTATAAGTCGTTATATTCAGGTTTTCACGTATATTTTAAAAAATGTTAAAAATAACCTACATAAACGTCTTAAAGTTCGCAGTTCACATAGCCTAGTATCTCAGGAGTCGCATTACGACAAACATCGAAAATTATTTGGCCATAACTCATTTGAAGTATTTGGTTTGGTTACGAAATCAATCTTCTCTTGGTAACTACAGACAAATCAAGCGGAGTAAGATCCAGAAAATGAGGTGGAATTTAATCTCTCCATACACGACATTCAATTTAATATAAATTGTCATTTTGCTGGAAAACCGAATTATAGTGTTCATAACATTTTATGTTAAAAACTAACAGTTGCATGCACAACAGCTTGTTCCAAGACAAATTTGTAAAAATGTTTGCCCTCAAGTATTGGCAATCAGATCGTTACTGATATTGTTAATTTGACAATGTTTTCTAAGTTTACATTCGATACAAAAAGATAATTAAAGAGGCTATTAAGGACGGATCTAGAGGGGGGGGGGAGGTGCCGGCCTTGGGTGTCATATCAGTGAGGCTGCCAAATACGCCAAATGATTTCTTATCTATTTGCAATTTTCTGTAGGTTTATTTGATGAGACACTACTAATAAGAAAACTGTAAAGTGTCAACGAAGAAAACAATTAGGGCAATAACACTGAGGTTAAAATATCCAATATATGTTTTAGAGCTCAAAGGATCTATTTCACTAGTTTCAAAAACATGGATATCTACAGCTCTATAAAATTTATAGAAAACTGGGTGCAGGTGCGTCATGCGCTTTTATTTCATTTTGGTTGTTGAGACTAAAATAAAAAAATAGGGGTTATTGTATCTTCATTCGCCTTTTGCTTCTACGGAAACTAATAATTACAATCCTTGTATTTGTCCGCTGAAGTTTTGTGTTTTAATATAGTTTCAATTTGAAATGTATAATTCATCATTCGCCCCGGGCACACTGACCTAGATCCGGCCCAACACAATTACAAACACATCAGAATTAAATGCAGCAAATTAAAGGTACACATTAACTATAACACACAAAAATTGCTACAGACTTAAAGCACACATCTGTTCTATAAAAATATTTTTTTATGAAATGTGCTTTGGAGCTATATTTAATTTTTTTTTTTAAGAATCATCCACTTAAATTTGGCTTCTCTAACTTTGCTGACCGGTGATGTTAGCATTTACCAATTTTTTTCGGTTATGTTATACTGATAGTATTAATTAGATACGACAGAATTGGACGTGCACGTCGGGGATGCCTGGCACAAATAGTTCGTCTATAGCTAAAACTAGGCGCTACAAATGACTAAATTTCATATTTTACAAGAATAAACAATTACTGTTTAAAACAAAAACTTGATAGTAGGATCAATTTAACAAGTGAATTGATTGCAACTACATATTTCGGAGTTTATTTACAGAAATAGAGAAGCTTTTGATTTGAATTATTTAAAAAAACTGTTTTTACCTGGTATCCTTCAAACCACCGTACAGATACAAATCTACAAACTGCTTAAATATTGAATATTTAGTATTAATAACTATATTTGCTAGCCTTTAAGTTGTAACAAATTTTACGACCTGGTTAAGATTTAAATGCGCACTGTTGCATGTATGCAACACTCAAAAATAAGATTTATTTTGTTAGTTGAAGGAGCGTGGCACGAAAATATTAATGCCGCTATGTTCCCTAATATTTTCCCTCGTTTTTATAGAGAAAAAAAAATAGTTGAAAAGAAGTCTCTGGCAGATGAGCATCCTCATTATTTGGTCAACCATTTCCCAAACTTTAGAAAGACAATTTTATAAAATTATATTTGCTTACTTTTTGAAAAAAATATGTGTGAATGCGATGCGTAGCACATCATGAAAATGAACAAATAAAATCTTATTGAGAGAATACATATTTAAAAATTTGAAGCTTGTACCTTCTAGATATTAGCATATTAGGCCTGACCACAAATTATACAAAAATTTTGGAGGTATTGGTTTTTAAAACTCAACCGCACTAACTAATTTACTACAACATTTACCTATAAATAATATGCTCAGCCACAACCCCAGTTTACCTGGGATTACGGAGTTAATCTTTCGAATTCGCAGTGTCTTCCAGTATTAGCACAATGGGTAATTTCACATAAATCCCAAAATCACTAGGTTCTCAAATGCTCTTCTCTGCATGATATTGTTACGTTTTTCCCGTGGGTTCTTAACAGAATTACAACCTTGCTTATTTTCAACTAATACTCTCTTTATTCACTACCACTGTATACAATTTAACACTCTATACTACTCT